>JASPKZ010009124.1:80000-92500 GCA_030220185.1 Diploptera punctata
GGGCCCTATTAATTACATTTGATTCCACTTTGTTTTGATCCTCGGGAAAAAATTCTCCACCCTTTAAATTTATAATATTTCCCTCCATTATTATTATTTACAGTTTCTTAATTTTAAATTTCTTTTCACAAACAATATGTTTCTGTGTGATTTGAACACTCTAACACTTTCGTTTAATTTATTAATTTTCCACGTTATTTTATTTATACTTTTTTCAAAATTTTTGTTTCACTAGTTACCTTACCTCGAAATGTCTTCTTCGTTAGTCTTACATCAGGTTTGTTGAGATCCGCCAGCGGTCATCTTGGTTGATCTGCTCCTGGATTGTTGTCCGCTCCTAGCTGCTCTTTCCATCTTGTGGTTTGTATATTATGTTTACACACTGTTGCTGGATCATGATGTTAAGTCCACAACTTTTCGAAAGTCAGCTTGAAAAATCACGTTTGGAGAAAACTTCATACTTCAAAATTTACAGTCGCCGGAAGCCCAAACTGGTAAACACGCTCCCTAGCCGTGAGAAGAAATTAAGAAATACGTGGGAGTTTAATAAAAATACATTACGCCTCTAGGAGACATGTGATTGAAAATTCGAACCAATCAAAACCAGAATTAGGGTGTACGACCCTATATGGAAATAAAGGGCACTGACGTCGATGCGAATCTCATGAGGCCAACTAAAAATTTCACTTAATTCATGGAGAGAATGTCGAAATTATATAGTTTGAAAATGTCTCGGAACAACGATTACGGACATCGTAAAATTCTCTCCAATTCCTAAACAACTATTTGATTGCTCATGAGTTTGAGATATCGAAGACCCGTAACAGAAAAGGTTTATTTATACAATGTAAAGTGCAATTAAGTTGGCAGCAAGGAGAAATAAAGTAATTACAATAATTAACTATTGTCTGTTCCCACGCAACTCTCCTACCGACCCCTATACAGATGGGAATCTCAGTGCTCACTCTGAAACAAATAGGAACCGACTAGCTATCAAGGTAGGGCAACCAACAATTTACAATTAAAATAGTGAACCTAAGTGACTAATTAACACTACTTTCAAAATACCGCCCCAGCACTTAACACGTGCTGAAAAGTCATAAAAATCCACTTTTGTCAGCGTTCTTTGAACTAACCACCATAGCAATGCTTTATATTACTGTGATAGTTCACTGATCCAACATCCTGCCCGTTGGAGGACCAATTTTTACGGATAGCTTTGCAGTGGCACATAATTTACCATACTTGATTCACACAATTATAGAGTCACAATTGGTATTTTCTGTTCAAGATAGATTTCTGCCATCCAATCTCTGAAACGGTGTTAAGTTTGTGGACTATACACCTAATCACTTTATATACAAAATAAACTCTGATATTTATTAAACAAATATTTCCATAGGTTACAATACGAAGAATGTGATTGACTAGGTTGTACAAAACTATGCTGTTAGATGAAGTCCAATAACTTTCTAAATATAGTTTCCAATAAATTCCTAAATATAGATGGCCGTGAGACACTAAAACTTCCACGACAAACTATATACTTAAGCCCAACTTTTGGAATAAAAGTGATCTGAATAGATTCCTAAACATTTATGTAATTACTAGTAGCAATGCACGGACACTTAAGCACTGGCGACAAGACGCCATAAGTTATCTAAGAGTCTGTCTGCAAACCCCGTACCGGAACTTTCTCTTACAGTTTACAAGAATATTGCAAAATAAAATATCCCTTTAGCAAGCATAACGTACTGAAATAGTCTCCAACCAAAATGCGTAAAAATGTAACTTTTTCATTATTTCGGAAAAGTTTAGGGCTTATGCGCGAGCGGAATATATCAATTGACCGAAACCTAATTAAAACACAATTTTTTAGGCTCTATTTGAAGACGTTACAAACTATTACACTACGAATATCTATTAAAATACTTAAATAATAATCGTAAAAATGAAGTTTTTTCATATTTTGTCAAATGTTAGAGCCTTAGCGTGACCGAAAGATCTCAACCGATTTTGATAATATTTTTTTCTTCTTTTTTTTTTTGTCTATATAATTCGCAACTTTTCCGCGCTATTACAACTTCGAAATAAAATCAATGAGATTTTTCGGCCTACCCTACTGGACATGTGTTTATTTACTTTTTAAGAAAAACATGTTTCTACTACTTATGCATTTGTGACCAAGATATATCCACTATAAGAAATAAGTTAAGTTTTACCCTATGATAGAGGAAGAAAAATTTGTATGTTCTACATGCGAATCTAAAAATCACTGAAATTGAGCTCATGTAAGTTTGCCCTTTCGTCACAGATAAGTAGGTACTGATTCGTCCATCAGGTGATTATCGTCAGGAGCAGGATAAGTGCCGGTGCCTGATGTTACGTTCTCCCTTCTCTTCATCATGATCATCAACACCACACGTATACTACACATAAACACATAAATTCATCCTATACTCCTCTCTGTATACGATACCAATACATGAAATCTACGTAAAGTGGTCTGCAATAGTGGTTCGTACGTTAAAAAAAGTCCAAATTAACGTCATCTCTCCGTCTAGCGTGGTATCCAAATATGTAGAGCGCATGGCACAAATAGCGACTCTAGGTTGAGAGTACCAGTTATAAAAGCTGTGGTACCAGCATGCTGAGTACAGGACCGTAACTAATTGAATGAACGTTCACTTCAGTAACTGACTCGTGGGTGAATGTGTTGTCGGCAGCGAGATAGCTATCCTGGGCCTAGCGTGTCATTTTTGTCATTTTATTTTGTTCAATCTAATTTTTTTATTTGAGGAGATAAAATCACTAATTATGAAATACAGAAGCAATAGTTAAAAGGCATGGATGCAAAGTTATGATGAACAACACAAGATGGTCTAATAATATCTTAGGATGGATATCACCTTGGAGAAAGAGATTGGAACGATAAAAGAACAGTTGGAAAAATTTTATGAAATGATTGGGATTAGAAGGAAAGGATTGGCTTAGGAAGAATGAAATGGACAGAGAAATAATGCAACTTACTATCTATATCTATATACTATAATAATAATTATAATAATAAATAATAGTAATATAATAATATAATAAATGACAATAATAATATTAATAATAATGACAAAATTAATAATAGTCGTCATTATACTTTTTACTCAACTAGAGATTATGATCCTATAGTTATTGGTGTATTAAATGCAAAGAAATTTCCATTCACTTGTCACATTTTATTTTAAAATCATCACTTAAAGCAGGAGCTTAACAAACACATAATATATCAGAATAGAGGAGAACTTTAATTTGCAGACGGCTCCAAGTGATTATACAATGAGAGAAAAAAAAAGTAAGAACGAAATCGGATCTTTCTTGTGAAAGAGAAAATTAAGTGGTGTTTTTCTTTGCCCATAGCTTCATTCGCCGTCTTCAACAGAGGCCCGTATTTCTCTAGTGATCTCCAACAGCTAAACTCTTTCCCGCAATTTCCTTTTAATATCCTATTCATTAGTGCTGCAGCCAGAAACTTTCTCCCCATCAATAAATACTGATTACTGCGCCAAAATATTACTTCTTCAGAAAGTGATACTTGTATTAATTTAAGGAGAATTCATTCTGTGAGACTGAACACGCATATTTAAATATAACAAAGGAATAATGTTAAGAAGGGAAAATTAAATATTGTGTACAATCTTCGATATAAAAGGAATAAGAGGAAAAAATAAAAGATAATCCAGAAGTCATTAATATTATAACAATTAATCTTACAAATAATTTACAATGAATAAAGATGTAAAACACACAGGAAATAAAACACATAAGTTCGAAATAAGATCTGTGAAAATACTACTACTAGTAGTAGCGGTAGTAATAGTATGCCTGCTATAATCATCATCATAGTTCATTCATGAATTTAGGCCATTTGTTGACCTGTTTTGGGCTCAATACAAACACCATCGAAAAGTAATTTGAGTGGTCTTCCTGGACTACTTCTTCCTGTACTACAACAACAACAACAACTACTACTACTAATAATAATAATAATAATAATAATAATAATAGTAATTATTATTATTATATAAGTTTTAGACAAACTGCCAGCAAAAGAAGAACTGCAACTGTGATCTTGTTGCCTCGTAGACCGCGCTGTCGCCGGTACGATCCCCGATCGGTATAAATAAATAAAAAAATAATTAAAAAACAAATAAATTGGTGAATTTTTTCAGGGTTTTTCCTCACTGTAAGACATGTGTAGGGAACCGCTAATGCTGAAGTAGTTCCCAAACATCAGTTGGCCATAATAATCATCTCTGTATCATATTGGTAAATGTCTGAAATATTCATATTGTTTTGAAAGTGACCTGGCATTGCACTGATCGTTCATCCTGGATCTCCATGTTCTTGTGATGTCAAGGAAGTGTAAATGTAATTCAGAATTTCAAAATCCTCTTCCATCCTATTAAGGTTCAGGTGACGTGGGACAAATAAGGTGAGGTTAAACCAAGTTAAAAAAGCGCATAATTAAACCCTTATCTGACGGATGCTCAACTTACTCGAGTTTCAATCTGCCGTCAAGACCTACTGTTATGATGTAATTAAACATTTGTGTCATTACAAGTCTGTTCAGTGTTTTATTAGTTTATAGAGTGTATCTGAAATGTTTCTTCACCGAAAGAATATTGCGTCATTTTCATGTTAATGACAGGATCGGCAGCATAGAAAGGAGAAATTACATCGCCGCTTACAGGTACAGATCTAGATCTTTACTTAGCTTGTACGTAACCGGCAAACTAAAATTTACATTGCTTATGAAGATGTTCACTATGCATTTTTTCTCCTGAGTTAGATATTTTCACTGATCTTACCTAATTACAAGTCACTGATTTCAAATATATACTTAGAAACTCTCTATCGCGTGACATGTTTTTACAAATCACAGTTACAATGATAAGATAAAAAGCTTACTTTTCAAGCTGCATGCTAAAAGCCTTAGTCTGATACAAAAATATTAATGTAAAAACAAAGAAATACTAAATATTACATTGCGGAGGCAGTCCGGAATTTTCTTACTTACTAAGAAATTTTCGCTTCATTGATTTTCTGGAGTAGCTGTAATCGGGATATCACGCTGTAAACACCAACAGTAATCAGCAATTATGTAAACGTTCCACCTGCTTTGATATCTGTGTTCCGTGGTCTTAATACCTTGGTGAAAGAGTTCGCCTGCTCTTTGCTTACATTACCAAGATTTGAGGGAAATATCTTCATGTGTATATAGAGAAAATAAAGTTTTACACTCATATTTGCTCCCAATCCTTGGTATGTTGACTGCAAAGTTTCAACTACGGCTTCATAATTGTCTGCCTTGAAGTAGCCAAGAACGTTGTTTACAACAACAAAATTGCACACCAAGAATTTTTTCTACGGAGTTAATGGTTTTTAAGAATACTTTATTTATCATAAGAAGTCTCATTTGAGGACCATCAAAAGTACCAATTTTCAGCTTCTCATGTGTCAATGCACGGAATTTAGTGATGATGTAGTTGAAGAATTTTGACGATTACATTAGACCCAACTTTATGTGCAGTGGGGGTACTAAAATGTTCTTGGGGTCAAGAAGAGGTTCATGCTTGATATTCGTGTCGCCAACTTGGAACAGGATGCTGGCAAGCCATACTTTTCTTTCCTAATGTTCTTTCCTCTTACGACTGTCTCACAGACACGTGTAGCATTGGTATTTTGTATACCCCGCAACTGGAATTCCCTACCACAAGAAATAAGGGGCTGCCAGACATAGGCATCTTTTAAAAGAAATCTAAATTTACATTTGCTCTAACCTGGACTTCATTATTACCCAGTGTAAGGTATATATATTAATTGGTGTTTCTCGTATAATTTATCATATTTATATTATTATTATAATTATTATTATTATTAGGCCTATTATTATTATTATCGTATCATTATTGTTATTACCCTATAAAATGTTGTTTGTACATGACATTTACATTGCTACATTATTGTATCTTTAACTGTGTATAATTAGTATAGTGTATATCTATATTTGTCAAATACTTATTTGTATTTGTGCTGGTTAAGTGGAAAAGAAGGCCTTATGGCCTTAACTCTGGCAGAATAAATAAAACATTATTATTATTATTATTATATTATTATTATTATTATTATTATTATTATTATTATTATTACCCCGCTTGCTGAACCAACAGAATCGATATTATCTTCAGATAGCCACACACAGTCCAGAGATGATCACTATGTTTTATCTTGCGGAGAAGTAAAGCCATAGATTCATTGGTTTCTTTCTGTGTTGTGAAGTGCCATTGTTCAGCAGTGTATATTTCAGACTTCTCTTCGAGCTGTCAATGAACAGCCAACATTCCTCTGAAACATATTTACATCCCATAGCTTCAATTAACCTTTTACATCGATGCAGTATATAAGCTGCTCAATCATTTCAAATTAGGCCTACTTTAATAAGTCAATTTTTTCTGTTTATATAAGTGAGGGTGGCTCCAGGGCCTAACATATTCTTCTCATTTAATCGAAAACCAAGTAATTCAGCTGATGATTATGGCAGATCTAGATGTCGTAGAATATAATTTAACTGAGCTTGAGAAAAAGGTCTTCACATCTTCTGTTCCTCATCAGAGGACATTAAATATTCATCACCAATGTATTGTGTTGATGGAATACTAGTTTCCTCGTCACTAGAACTTATAAATGTGGTGAAAGTAGGGATCAGTACATCATTTCTATGTACCTCAGACGTTATAGCTGACCGCAGGTTAGGACATTCAATTGTATGTTTTGACTTCATGTTACACCAACCATACAAACGTAGTAGTCTTGCAAATGATCTTGCTGCTCTCGCCACCTCATTGAAACTCCAAAAGTAAAGAACTTCCTTTCTCCCTTGGTCCATTGTTTGAGGTTCTCAATACATGTCCTACAGACTTTATGTGGCGCCTAGCGTTTGACCCAGTCCCCAATCTCAATACCAAAATAAGCACGATAAGCTTTTTCTAACAATGTCCGATATATTTGTCTTTTGTTTTGGCAGTGTATAACTACCACAGATATAATTTATATGTGTCGTTTTTACACTTCCGATGAACTACTGATATTTTCGCAGGAATATGAAAATAAAAATATGCAAATTAGAATTGTGCAAAATTGTACGTGATCATGTAAAATGGTTATGACTTTTTTATTTCCTACTCTCAAATTGATTAAGATCAATTCTTACTTTCCAGTTCATCAAATTTGATGTAGACCAGTGTAAAGGCTCAGTATATATCAACAAGGAAAATATTAATGATACTATGAATGTAATAAAATATTCTAGAGGAATAAAGAGAACTATATAACGTTTAAACTGGAAGAACACTTAAGTGATGTGAACTGTTGAATGAGACGATAACCAATCTCGATAAATATGAATGAGACTCTCTTGCTCAACGACACAAGCAGAATAATTAATTCTGAAGTTTCCTAAACGAACGACTAAATTGTCTCTACAGAAATAGAAATTCAGAAGTGCGAGATGGTTAATTCAGAGGTCACAGATCCAGATCATGAGGGACTACGCGGTTATTTATAGTTTTCAGGCGAAACTCAGGTCCCCAAATAAGGCTGCATGTCGATTGATTGTAGGAGCGTAAAAATCGTTTGTATGTGAGTTTTTTCGACAGGAAAATTACAGGGTATGGGTACATAGGACTAGATTTAAGTAACCGAAAATAATATTCATTCCGAAATATGAGAACTCCAAGCTTAACGTTTTGGGACCTTTTAGAAGCCCACAAATTAATTGTTCACGTAGTTAAATATCTTCATAAACTAAAACTTTCCACTAAAAAATGAAACATTACATGTGAAAAACACAGAATCGACATATTTTGACAACTTGAAAATTAATTAAAATCTTGGGGATTTCAATATTCTTTACTGTTGGTGGTAGTATACTAACTTCGCAAGTTTATAACCGGCTGCGTTGAATGGAATTAATGGGTGTAAAATATTAAAAATGACTTCTTGGTATCATATCGTTATTTACGACACGAAACAATAACTTTAACTCTGAAGTGCTTAATGTTTATGGTCCTTTCACTGCCAAATGCAAACCAGAATCAGAAGCTGCATAGGACCTGTTAAACGTGGCATTATGTTACTCGTATTAAAGAGAGAAACATAATATACAAATATATATACACTAAGTATCTAGTATTATAGGCCAATAGCTATTTAAGTATCGTAATGAAATTCACTATGAATTAACGGAAGAAAATAAACATGACATTACTTACCAGTCACTAAATTGTCAAAAAATCATTATTCATTGAATTTTAAACAAACAGGCCTACGGGTTTTATAATGTGAAGGTTATAAATCATCAGTGAATAGTATACCAGGAATCCCGGACTCGGTTCAGGGCTGTGTCATATTTTATTTTTATTTACGCCTTGGATGACGTTTATTCAGTCCCGGTAAAACGACTGACACTTGATAAGTGATGTAGCAGCACCTGAAGAAATAAACAATACAGCTTTTGGTTCCAGTCACTGACCTGAGCAGTCGTGTTCAGGTAATATTTGTTTAATTAAAACATGTTCAACAGAGCAGACAACATAACACAGCGTCTGGTGATATTTCGTAAAGTCTGAATTAATCTTGGCTTCGTTAAGTTTGGTTGACGCATATAAGACTCTAGAAACTAATTATCAGAAAAACAAAAATAACATATTTTCCTAGAACGTCTTTGATATTGAAGTTGTGGAGAAGTTGAAGATGCACTTGAGTTGCACAACAACGTCAAGACGGAGGAGAAAAACATCGATGTGCTTCTTTAGGTATAATCATAAAACAAATTTTCCTAGTTTTAAGTGATGGCAGTTTACTAGAACGCTTTGATTTCAGCTACCTCGTTATGCTAACTTCTCTCAGAATATGATGGTGAAAACTAACTAACAAACTCATTGGCACTATCGAACCCTTAGAGTCATGACCGCGCGGACATAAACCCTCCATACATC
Source organism: Diploptera punctata (assembly GCA_030220185.1). Lineage (NCBI taxonomy): Eukaryota > Metazoa > Arthropoda > Insecta > Blattodea > Blaberidae > Diploptera > Diploptera punctata. The sequence goes on from JASPKZ010009124.1 coordinate 89,051, forward strand.
CCTATTCTTAGCTAATGTTTTCCAATCTTGCCCTGTATAATTTAATTCCCTCAAATCATGGTTATTTTTATTCTCCCATCTAATTTGCGGTCTGCCAAATGAGCGTTTTTCCTGTCTTCACTTTTAATGTTGAGTATATTTTTTAATGTTACCCAAAAAAATTATTACTTCCTGTGCTAATATTAATTCTGTATAAAAAATGATGGTACGAATTTACTTGTATTTATTCAAGTAATAAAATGAAACATGTTCAAAATATAGTTTCCTTTTATGACATAAATTAACTTTTAATTAAAATATGAGTTCGCACTTCTGAACTATAATTTTAATTCTTATATTTTTAAATAAGAAATTATTCTTCACGTTAAAGCCAACCCTTTTTAGGCTACATAAACAAATAATGAGCTGTGTCATCGACAACAAAATTAATAGTTGACATAAAGGTCGTCATTTAAGTCATATGTTCGTGAAATAATTCAATATTTAGCTCTTTCTGTGTTAATTTCAATGTGAAAACAAGTTATATGTACGTGAACAATATTATACGAACATCAATAATGTTATTTAATTGATGAAAAATGTATTAAGTATAACATTTGCTTTAAATGATAAATTAGCTTCATATGGTCAGTTTATCCGACTAACTTTTTAAGAGATAACACCATATCATTTTAGGTGTAAATTATTTATTTGTGTCTGCTTGAGCCTGTAAGGGTGCCAACCTTATGCACAAAATCACGGAATATGTGTCCATGTAATAAATGTGTTATTTGTATAACACGTAATTGAAGCTGCCTTGAGCTTATAAAGGGTAAGACTTGTCATCAAAAATGTGTGGAAGTCTGTCTCCATTATAACTGAAGCTAATTGAACTTGAAACGATGAGACTCTGACGTCTAAAGAATGTATGAAATTGTGTGTATTAAAATTGATGCTACTTGAGTTTGAAAGATACGACTTAGAGGCACCTAAAGAGTGTATGGAACTGTGTCCATGTAATAAATGTGTATTCATTCCCACAACATATGATTCCTGCGTTGAGGAATGGAGAAATGTCTTACAGTGAGATAAAAAAAACATGGCAACTCTGTCCTTGTCCCCGTATTATTGTGTTATTTTCATTAACCATTTTTAATCATCATATCATTCGGTAAATTGCAATTACCTGTCTTTAAGGTAATATCCACCTGTCTTACTCAGAGACATAAAATCATCAATGATTTGAAGTTAGTCTGACAATTTTTAAGTGTGTATATTTAACACGTATAAGTTTATTAAATCAACTTGGAAAATCATAAGACCAAACACTGGAACCTAATTTACTTTTTTAATTATTTTTCTCACATCGAAGACACTAGTTTTTCAGTGCAAAGTGACAATTTCATTTATTTCAATAAATAATTTTTCAATTATTTATTTACTTAAGGGGGTTGAGGTCATTCGGCAACAACAAATGTTGATATTATCAGATGTGAAATCCAATTTGTTATAACCTATCGCCCAGGGCAAGTTATATAACAACTCAACCAGCTAATAGCACTGTCAAGTTAGCTCAAAGAATGGGTGTAGGCTTACAAAATTGCATAGAGCTGAACATTGGCCAGAGTGTTGGTAACATCATTATAAATGAAATGTGTTAAGTCCCCCTCGATCCGACATCTGCAAAAAAAACATCAATGTCAAGAGTTCGCAAATATGGACTTTTTGCATTTGTCAGCCAAACAATACGTTTTTATCATACTAATAGGTGGGATACAAGTAGTAGACAATGCAATTATCTACAAAAATTGTTCTTATACATTTTTTCATAAGAATCGCCATTTTTAGGTATCATCATTTTGAAACATTTTGTTGCTGTCTTTCGACATTCCTGGTTTCTCTCCTGGCATGGTGTACTTGTAACCCACTTCTGAGGTTGGGGACACGAAATGTGACAATATATGTGCAGTGCCGTAAAATGTACACTCGGAAGAGTTATATTGCTGAAGTTAAAATACAGCATGTTACGGAGCAAGCCAGTACATCTAATATAGGTCCATCTCGTACTAGAGCACGCGTAAGTGAATACGTTTATCGTTTTAAAAATGTTGCATATTTGGTGGAGATGAAGCTAATGAAGAGGCTGAAAGGAAAAAAAGCGCAAAATGTTAGGTGTAAAATTCATAAAGTTGCTTCACTTGAATTTAAATAATCAATTCTGAAGGTATATCGGACTCGTTCTGATGACGTAGCAAAAAAAATTGTTACTGCACGTATTCAATATGAGTATGATATAGTTGCAGCTGAGGATAGGTACAATAATAATTGCTATAATTCCTTCTTGAGACCCACCACGCGGGGTAAATGGTCGTGTCGTTCTGAAGATGAATCTACCAATGTTGCGGTGGAGAATATATTTACATAGATTGGAAATAATGATGACAGTTTTCATTAGAAGAATTACAAAATAATTGCAAACAATCTATCTTTAGATAATAGAAAAGTTAGGATTCGACAGAAGTTAAAGTATGATAATAAAATTATCACCGAAAAAAACGGCGGGAAGATTAATATTAATTTATATAATTGATGATCATTACGATATTCATAACCAAGCTTGGTATGGGAAATAAGTGTCAAAATTAAAAGGAAGAACAATTTAGAATCCTCAAAGCTGCAGCAGCAATAATTCTAGAGGACATTCAATGTTTAGTATTTGATAATACAGTGGAGGAAATTGGTATAAAGGCACTTGTTAAAAGTGTTAACACAACTTTATTTACTCTTTCTTTGGCATTTTTCTATATTAACTTAGGAGGTGATTGAGTATAAAACACACACAAATAATGTCAAAATTAATTATCCATTTCCGTCCAAAAAAGTGCATGAAAACTGAAACACTCTAACATATGGGTGGGACTTAGTATAAAGGCACTTTGTGTATTTCACAGATTAAACCAAAAAGACTGAGCGCAAAGTTTACAACAAAGTTCTAAAATTTAGCTGAACCTCCATTGTTGTTAATTCCTTGGAAGATTCTCTTTGGCATTAACTAGTTGAGGGTGTTTATTTTTTCCACTGAGATTGAAGCCCACTCTTCCTGAATAACATTTTTCTGCTCAGTCACTGTCCCAAACTGCCGTCCATTGCAATACGCAAAGCCTTGCCAGGATCCTCCATAAGTTCTCAATCGGATTTAAATCAGGACTTCTGACTGGCCACGTCAAAAGTGGCATTTCTTTCTTCCTGAACCACTCCTTTGATTTGGCAGACACGTGAACGGAAGCATTATCTGGCTGAAAAATTAGATCTTCGCCAAATTCCTCATACATTCGTATCAATTAGGACTCCAGAAGCTCGTCAGTGTAGGACTCAGAATTCATCTTGGTGCGTATCTATGCTATTTTTGATCTTCCTTTAAAGCAGAATGCTGCCCAAATCATAACGCCTCCACCACCGAAGCTTCTACTC
>JASPKZ010009124.1:97500-119621 GCA_030220185.1 Diploptera punctata
GGACACGTGACAATACAATAATTTGATATTTTGTTTCTAAAATCCTGTCCAGAATCATCACAAAATCAAACAAATTGAAACTGGGATAGCTGGTATAAAAGGTTGCGGACTTGTAGACTTTTTCTTCAATCGTTGTAAGAGCTCAGTTGCTAGAGCCATGAACTCTAGTGGTATATAATATCAGTAATCCATAGGTCGCTGGGCGGATTTTTTGTTATAGAAGAGTATTACTTTTAGCTCATACTACAATGGTATCCAATTTAAATATATTTATATTTTTATCTTATTCTGTAAAATATAAAACCTTTTTAGGTTTAAGAAATTAATAATAGTTTTAAAAAACTAAAACAACAATGCTTTGTTAGAAGACCGAATTAAAAATGTAAAATAATTTTTATTTCCAACACGCTTGGGATAAAATTAAAGTGGTGAACAAATAAATAATCTCCAACACATTTAAAATAAAACTAGAGTTATCAACAAAAAGAAAACAATTTTACCATCAAAAGCGTGGGTTGTTTTTATGATGTTTTACATTTTCTGCTTGGATAAATTACTGTTGCCAATATCTGTTTATTATAAAATATATTAATTGATATAGAGCACCCCATGCTTTTGATGGCAAATGATTTTTTTGTTGTTGATAACTCTAGTTTTATTCTAAATGTATTGGAGATTATTTTTTAGTTGACCACTTTAATTTTATCCCAAGCGTGTTGGAAATTAAAATTATTTTTCAATTTTTAGTTCGATTTTCTAATAAAGCGTGTTGTTTTAAATTTTTAACACTATTATTTATTTAAATGATGTCATTTCATTTTTTATGTTGGAATGTTAGATTGATACAAGGTTTGTATTGGGACGTTTATTAGAAGCAATAATTCAGTTTGTAATCAAACATTTTTATTTAACATTTTTGGTAATGTTTGTAGCTAGGCTCTCTCGTATATTTAGGTAAGACAGGATTATTTCCTTTACTAAACTGTTGTCATTGTTTGTTTTTTGAGATATTACTTTAGTGTTCGTAATGTAATAATGTAAACAGTGATATGCGAATTCAAATATTATGTTTGTAGTAATTTTATGGCGTGTCAAACATAATGTGTCTAGTATCTTTGCTCGTTGATCAAATTACAATGTTTGATTGAATTAAATTTTGTAGAGTTTTGTTTACTGAATTCGAAGTTATATGGTTTGAGAATAGAGGACATATTAATAGCATAGTGGTGATTTAATCTCATGTAAATAAATGGTAAATATAGTAATTTTGAAAAATATTCATGTTATCCTGTATTTTCATGTATCGCACCTTGGGAAGAAGACGGCAACATGTGTAAAAAGTATAATTCAGAGTTATTCACAACTAAAGTTTTAAGCGGTATAGTAAATTTAATTTTTTTATGTGGACACAATTTGATCGTGTCTTAATCTTCCAGCTTGTGATCACAAATAAATAAATTTGTAAAACTTTATTCTAACATATGGCAGTTCTAACTCAATTATGACATTTTTACACTTCTTGTCCTTTTCTTCCCAATGTGCTATACAGGAATTAATTTACATTTCAGCGTTAATGAGGTTTGAATCCCGCCATTAAATTTAAAATGGAAGGCAAGTTATAATTTGTGCAAATATGACGAACAAAAATTGTATTGCCACGTTCAAGATATTTCCCTAATGTCTATTGTATATTCCCATTCTTAACTAAACGATGCTTAAATCTCAGCTCTTAATCACCTCCAAATTAAGTTTTTATTGTAAATGTAATTGAATTCAGAGGGACTTAGCTAGGGTATGAATGAATTCCTTGGCACAGTTTATTTACGTGAAGCTTTGTAACTTATCTCCAGTGTCAGCGCACGGAATTAGGTCATTCAAAGTAAGAGACATTCCATCTTTATCTCTCTTCCAGGAGATTTGAGAGAAAGCTAAGAGCTTTGGCGTATGGCAACAGTGTTGATTGGAGCAGATGATGGTACCATGACGTTCTCTGGCAGTATCACAGCCGGACAGATGACGCAGTTCACATAGTTATTGTGAGGCACACCAATTAGCCTCACCTCGCTTATTATTGATCTCGTACACTGCAACGCCCTCCTGTTTCAATTATTCACATCTCCCATATAATAATTATACTACCTCCAATTATTGTGTATATATAATTACTCACCGTGCAGTTTATTGCAGTTAATTTAATCAAGGATGCTCTTTATATGCATTATATCTGGAGGAAATTGCATTTAGTTTATTTTACAAGCTGGCGGTCATTACTGTTGCGCCATGTGCAACGTTTAAATCCGGAGATGAATATTTACTGGGGAAATCTATAATTAAACCGGAGTTCCAGAGGCAGAACTGTCGTGTTCATAATTCATAATGATTTCCACTGTACCCTTTATTAATGTGATCGCTATGTACAACTTTTTCGTTTATATTTGATGCGCAGAACTGATCAAAATTTAATCATTATGATTTTCATAATGTTGTTGTAATTTATGATGTAAAGGTTTCTCCACTGTAGTTTTCATCACCATCAACAACAACAACTACAAGGATTAAGCCCAATGGCCTGTTCCGATCTCATTATAGGTCGAATTGGTCCTCCCATCTCTTCAATGGTCTTCCCAACAATCTTCTCCCTTTTGGTTTATAATTATACATTCTTCTTGGTATTCGCTGTTCATTCATTCGTAATACGTGCTCAAGGGAAGCATTTTGATAGCATTTTACTCTTTCACAGATATTAAATATATTAAGTTATTTTCTTATATCTTCGTTTTACTTTTTATCGGTCCTTTGGTGTCCTGCTATTGCTCTCAACATCCTCAATTCTGCAGCCTCTATTTGTTTACTATCTGTATTTGTTAATGTCCAGGTTTCACATCCGTAGATATGAGATGGAACTGCCAATACTTTGTAAAATTTTAAAGTAGCTTATTTTCTAGTTTTTTCAATAAAGTACGTTTAATTGTGCCACATAGATAATTGAATCGTTGTATTTTAGTGTGTTTATCTAAATTTCTGTCATTACCTAAATGACAACCCAAATAATTAAAATTCTGAACTTGGTCTATAATTACATTGTATACCACTATTTTTGTTCTTATTGAACATTTTGCTTTCAGAGCTAATATTTTTGTTCTAAATGTAGATATTCTTAAATTGTATTTTAGCGAGATACTATTTAATGTATAAAGGAATTGTCCTAAAGCATTTTCTGATGCTGTCATTATTACTTGATCGTCTGCAAAAAGCAGAGTTGTCAGTACACCATTTATATTAATTTATACTTGCCATTCATTTATGACATGGTGCAAGTATACATTAAATAATACCGGTGACAACGGACACCGTTGTCTTACTGCCTGGTTTATTTCTATTTTTGTTTACTAATTATATCTCCGCAGACTATTTTAAAATTTGTTTCTATATATAAACTCTGTATGACAGTTGTTGAGCAATTACTTTCATTTCTAACATGTTCCATATTGATTTCTACTTACGCTATCAAATGCTTTAGTATAATCAACAAAAACAATATACGTGAGTAAATTAAATTCTTTTCTTTTTTCTATCAATTGGGCCATTGTAAAAAACGCAATCTATAGTTGACCTACCTATTCTAATCCAATTTGTTCCTCACGTAATTTTGTTTCAGCTATTTTATTTATTCTATGTGATACAATTGTTGCATATATCTTATAAGCTGAATTTAATAAACTTTTCCTCTGTAATTTGTACATTCTCTTCTGTTTCCTTTTTTTAAATATCCATTCATCCGGAACAGAACCCGTTTTCCAGCAATGGTTTATAAATTCCAGAAACTTAACAATAAATGTAATCGATGCACATTTGAATAATTCTATGTTTAAATCATCAGCTCCAGGCGATTTTCTTCTTTTTAAAATTTTGCATTGTTAACATTAACTCTTCAAACCTAATACCATCCACATTTGGGTCATTTTCTCTTAAGGCTATTGTTTGTTCTTCTATGTTTGTCCACAAAGATGTATAATGTTGTTCCCATTGTGTAAGAGGTACAGGATGTAACCTATTATGTCCTTTCCGTTTTTATTTGAGTGTTTAATTACGTTACATGCTCTAGATTGGTGTCCGTGTACATCATGTTCTAATTCGACACATATCTTTCCCAATGCTCTGTCTTTATTCTTCTAATTTCTCTTTTAACAATTGCTAATGTTCGTTTTTATTCAATATTATCATCTGTAGAAATTTAAAATATGCTTGTTTTTTGTCCTTTATTTTTTCCGCTATGTCTTCATTCCAAATACCTATTCCCCATTACGTATATTTCCTCCTTCTTTTTCAATATTTCCCACATTAAAATTATATCATTTCCATATGTTTGATCATTTATTTCCTCAGCATATTTATTCGTTCTTGTTTGATATAGGTATTTAACACTATGTTCTCTTAACATATGTACCTTGTATGTTCCTTTAGAAATAAACTCTCTAGGTTTTAACTTCTTCCATTTTTTTAATAAGTTAAATTTAGACATAAGTAAGTAATGGCCAGATCCTACATCGTTACCTCTATACACTCTCGTGTCTTGTATACATGAAGAAAGTTTTTTTGTTTATAAGAATGTATTTTCCAAAGATGCAATTCGCAGATTATCTGCTTGGTTAAGTTGTATTAATATACATTTCATGTAGTTCATCTTATTCATTATATGATACTAGAATATACTCGTCGTGTGCTACTATGCTACGTTTGCTATCTGCTTGGTTAAGTTGTATTAATATACATTTCATGTAGTTCATCTTATTCATTATATGATACTAGAATATACTCGTCGTGTGCTACTATGGCTAAATATTTATTTTTATGTTTTGTTTGAGGTGAGCTCCCGCTAATATTGGTTTTAGAGCATAATGTATAGCGGCTAAACACTGGCTGTACCTTAAAACACCACATACGTATGTACTTATTGCTGTCTAATATGGTGATTTTTATTCAATTATTATTTTGGGATTTGTAGTAAACTCCCAATTTAAATTTCAGATTTCTCTGATTTTTGTATCTACATCCGTTTATTTAATAGCATATTCTTACCTTCCGTTGTGAAACATCGTAAATTGCGTCCGCTAGAGTGATTTTAATTTTTTCTGTGAGGTAAACTCCTTCACTTAATGGTTATAGAGCATAATAACAGCTAACACTCGCCATATTTGAAAACCTGTATATAGTAATATTCATAAAGAATTATTTGTGAGCGGTTTAGATGTCTATTAACCTCAGATGTACCAATTATATATATATATATATATATATATATTATATCACGTTGTTTGTCCGCGATGTAATCCTAAACTACTGAACCGATTTTAATACAATTTTGCACACTGTGTGCTGTTTGATCCAACTTGAGTCCTACGGTTGTTTATAACTAAATATATAGTCGCATTATTTTGTGTTTGCAAATTATTTGCTGTATTATGTTTATACAAAGAGTTCTATAATTATCTGTGAGTTCCTAACGATTCTAACAGATGGCCGTGTAGGTTTAATTTGGTGTTTATTTTTTAACAAGGTGGCTGTACTGGCTTATGTTGCAAAACCGCGAATTTCAAATATTGATTACGACATATTATTTTTTATTCATAATTTTAACGGTGTGTTCAGTGTTTATTTTATTTTTCCAAAATACTGATAAATAATATTAAGATTTCGTGTGTTGAAGTATGTAGTTTTAAGTAATCTGGCTGTGAAGATCAGCAACTTAATATTAAATTTAACTGGGAACAGACGAAGGGCCCACAACCTGGAACAATGATTGGCGAAATCAGTTCTAGAGACCATGAATGCTAAGATATCCAATGAATTACGGCAAAATGGTATAGACATATGTGACATTAATCTTACATTAAAGAAGAATTCCAATTTAAAAAACGAAGGTGGAAGGTTCTCTAAGTAACGGAATAACAGAACTGTAAGAGTAAGTTCTGTTAGATATAATACTATGCCTAATATTACAGAAGCCCCCCCAAACAATCTCAATGCCTTCCATTTAAATGAAAAACAAGATGAACTATAATATATCACAAGATGAATATTACCGTATACAAAGACTTCTTGCTGATGATGAGAATCCAAACTGCCAACAAGTTCGTAGAAAAAAAAAACGAAAGTATAATGAAATCAGCAAGCCTCCTCAAAATATTCCATCAATAAATGTATATAATCCTTATGATACACTTATGGATGATACTGAGAATGCAGACAACATAAATTCATCTCAGTCAACAAAACCACTTCCACATAAACCACCACTCATATTTATACCGGGTGTAGTTAACGTACCAGAACTAAAAAATTGTGTAAAACAAATACTTTCTGATTTAGATTTCTCACTTAGTTTACTACAACATAATTTAACGTATACCTTAGCCACAGCAACGCGTGGCCGGGACTTCTATATATATATATATATATATATAACAAAGTCGGATTAGTTACACTATTTATAACTCAAGAACGGCTGGACCGATTTTTATGATCTTTAGTTTGTTGGATTTGTTTCCGCCCCGAATAGCAGATAACTATTAAAAACATCGGAAAAATTAACGTAAAAATATTTAAAGGCGATACGACGTTCGCCGGGCCAGCTAGTATATATATATATATACTCTATAACTATTACGATAAACTATGTTATAGTATAGGTATTTGTTCTCACGAGAACACCAACAACTCGGCATCTGATATTCATACAATGTTTTGAACACCTGTCAACCACTAAATATTGCCATTTAAGTGGCAGCTGATGTAAATAATGAATTACATTCAAATTACACACATTCAAATAATTAATTACATTAGAACTGGCCAGTCAATGAAAGACAATGAAAATCTTAGTATTGTAACTTAAATAATGTAATCAAAGCTAGAGATCTCTTATGGGTGCTTATTTTGAGTCAGGAAGCTTGATACGAGCATTGTTATTGACTGTGATGATGTGAAACGTGTGGAGAGCGGTTAGTACAACTTCTCTCTGTTAGATGTCTGTACTTTACGAGTCTGAAAGCCCTTTCTTGATAAATGTGTTTTTTCGAGCCGAAGCGGGAGGCTCGAGGCTTCAGAAATACATTGACATTTCTACATGGCTTGTCTCCCTATAATTGTCCTTTATGAAACTAATTTCGATTAAAGTTTATCACCATTGAACATAATAGTGAACCTTAACGAACAAAAATTAACAACACTTTATTGCTATTGTATTAATTAAATTATTTATTTATTTTTTTAATGTGCACTGGTATACAGTTTATTTATTCAGGTTATTTGCCCAAAATAATTACTTACTTAATTACTTACTCACTGGCACTATCAAACCGGAAGGTTCATGGCCGCGCGGACATACGCTCTCCATATATCCCTATCCCGAGCTAATGCTTTCCAATCATTTCCTGTATAATCTACTTCCCCCAAATCATAGTTCATTTTGTTCTCCCACCTCATTCTTGGTCTACCAACTGGGCGTTCTCCCTCTGGTATTCCTACAAGAAGCTTCCATGTACGTCTTTCTTCCCCATTCGTGCCACATGCCCAGTTCATTGCAGTCTACGAGACTTAACTCTTCTTATTATATCTGGCTTCCTATAATGACCATGTAGTTCATTGTTATGTAGTCTTCTCCATTCACCTGTCTGTTCATCTCTCTTTGGTCCAAACATTTTCCTAAGAACTTTATTCTCAAATTCTCGTAATCTCCTTTCCTCCCTTAAAGTGAGTGTCCATGTTTCCGATCCATATAATATAACTGGTAGAATAATAGTTTTATATTTTTCAGTATAACATTTTTGAAAGGATTTGGGACATCAAACGTCTCTGTTATGCATAATAGCACGTATTTCTTTGGCATGGATTCCCAGAAGTCGTCCCCGCCAGGAGAACCGATTGGGAGACTATTTGACCTCCGGAAAATTTTACCCCAGTGGAACCCATGTCCGCATTTCCGGACGGTTGTATTTTTACGGTGAAAGATCGTCACTCTTTCGACCAAGGTACTTTTTTCGTCTGGTTTATCACCTTCGACCAGTCCGGCACGGTAACCCTATCGGCAGCAATGATACCGCCTGCCATAGCTATCAGGATCATTTAAGCACGCAAGCCACTCCACCACGACAAGGAGGGCCTAGAATAATTACGTTAATATTTTAAAAAAAATGATATATATACGATTGTATTTCATGGAATCGCCGGATTAACATACTTTATTTAGAACTTCAGATTTATATTACACAATTATTTATTTATTTTGGACGCGATGCTTAGAATACTGCACCGACTTTACTCTTTCTCATGAATTTTATGATGCAATTTTTTTCAATTGAAATGTTTATTTTAAAACCGTATACTATAGTTGACAGGCTTTTATAGGCTTACAGTATATTACATTTCACATTGCATGGCTTTACACCAGAGTAAAGGACACTACGTAAAATATGTCACAAATATTACATTTATAACTTAGTTTACATGCATATATAGTTTAGGGCTATACACCTGTTTAAATATAATTGGCAAATGAAGTGGCCAGACCTCAAAGATTACGAGATACCGAAAGTGGAATACATTTCGGACTCGACTTATTAACTGTGAAGTTCAAAAACAAATGACATTCAAAAATATTCCCACGAATGAAATAAAATATATCATGTACCAGACTTCCATCTTTTTATTTGTTTTGAACATTTTTGATCATTCATCCACTCTCTAAAATATTTACATTATCAACCGTTGCTGGTAAAATTTATACATATTACTATCAAGAAAGATGAACACTAATAATATTTTTACAAGCTTTATATTTGCTTGACCTTATCTATCTATGTAACGGAATCTTTCAACACGATTTTCACGCACTTAAAAATTATTGGATCGACTTGAAACTTTGTTTACTTGTAAAGACCCTATGATAATACAATAATTTCATAAATAGTTTCTAAGATCCTAGCCAGAATCATCAGGACATCAAAAAAAAGTAAGACCGGTATAATAGGTTGCGGACGTATCGACTTTTTAGTCCATCGTTGAAAGAAATTAATATTATATCCTCTGGTAGCTCAGTTGTTAGAGCGGTGGACTGCAATGGTATATAATTTCAGTAATCCATAGGTCGCTGTTTCAAATCCGGCCCAGAGGATTTTTTTATAAGAATATTACATTTAACTCATTTTACAATAGTATATAATTTAAAGTTATTTACATTTTTATCTTATTCTATAAAATATTCATGACAATTTGTAAACTTACCACACTGTAATTTATCCAAAAATATGAGAAGGATACAACTAACTGTAACTATTTACCTATATTAAAATGTTCAAAAATATTATAATAATGTTAGATAATAATAATTTAAAATATATACATAATTATATTTGTGCGTAGACAATAAAAAAATCGTACGCAATTACATTTCCATGGATTCCGGTTTATGACAATCAATTAAACTAGAAAATAAATAATAAATAATAGTTTGAAAAACTAAAACAACAAGCTTTATTAGAAAACCGAACTAAAAAATGAAACATAATTTTATTCGCAACGCGCTTCGGATAAAATTAAGTGGTCAACAAAAAAAAATCATGTCCAACACATCTAGAATAAAGCTAGAGTTATCTACAAGAAACATAATTTTACCATCAAAGCGTGGGGTGCTCTGTATCAATTAATATATTTGATAAAAACAGATATTGGTAAAAGCAAAGCCTCTAAGAAGAAAACGTAAAAGCCGTGAAAAACATATATATATATATATATATTATTATTTTTTATTGTTATTATAGTATAACATATTTTAGTTAGGCCCTTTGTATGTGGGTGGTAGGTTATGGTGGGTTGAGTGTTGGTTGGGATTACAATGTAATTCCTCGAATACTTGAGGAATTTGGGCGCTCTGGTCTAGTCGGATAAATGTTTCGATAGGCGTGAGGTTTTCTTCTCTGTATACACATGGACTTCGTCGGGCAGAATTAATTATCGTCGAGTAGTTTTTAATGATGTTTATTAATATAATATCACTTGGAATTAAATATTCACAACATTAAAATATAAGATCGGCATTATTTTAAAGGTGATCACTAACTTCGGTGGTGGAATCTGTGAAAGAATTGCTAACCAATTGATTAATAATGTCAATTCCCAATATAATCAACTAGCGCGATACAGTTCACTTTAAGAAAGTCCATTAGTTCACTCGGTTTTACAAGTTACTAATTGCTGTTTACAAAAATGTTCTAAGTCCATAAATTAGCTGACTACTTCAGAAGATTACTATGTATCTAATTTCAGAGGTTGACTTGCGGATGCGAGTACCGTGCTTGAAATGCCGGTGTACAGTATGTCTTCCAAGAGCATGTGCAGGTTTTCCAAATGAGAGTTTTCAACTGGCTTCAGTATGTATCCTACATCTATAACGTAAACCATGTTCTTCCACCTTCACAAATTATTGACCAGGCCAACATAACGAATGTACTGATTGGTTAGTTTATCCATGGGGTGGTAATTGGTTGGGTTTACGATGAAGTGATAGGTAGTGACTTCACCAAGATTTTGGGGACCTATTATTTTCGAGTACGTTGTGTGCATAAGTGTATGCAAATTAGGCCGCCGGTTTTCTCGTTGTTAATTACTTTGTTAGCGTGTATGCAACAAAGCCTATAGAGCCTATAACTCTACTCAGAGATGCAAGTAAAACATATTATTTGAGGCCAGATTTGAATTTCCCCGTATGTAAATCTTTAGTGAATTAACTATTTCGTCACTTTTGGCTTAACTATTATGCGTCTTCACTTCTGAGAAGAACTCTCGCTAAATTCTTGGGCCAAAGGATTCCCTAAGTTACTGCATTTTGTCCAGCCATCATTGTCGTCTCTTTCAAATGGGAAATATTTCGTTACATATGTAGCTCCTGTTTACTCATAACTAGTAATTAATTCAGTCATAATAATCATTTTGTACGGGTCACATGTTATCATTTTATTAATATAATAATAATAATAATTGTGCATTTGTTTTACAAGTAGATAGGGTATAAATATGACCCATGTAGGATGATTATTTGGCTGTTTCCCTCCTCATATGCTGTCGATTATTTATATTAAGGAATCATTATTTATTCTCCATTTAGGAAATAAGGTCTAGAGAAAGTCGTGCCTCAAGTAACTACTATGGGGGATATTTTATATGAAATCCTAAACATAGATGCCTAAGGCCTATTTAGTTAATGTTACTCTTATACCTAATCGTTAAAATATAATTTGTATTTTATATAAAATTAAGTTAAAACTTCGTAAGTAATTCTGAAATATATATTAATCTCTCCAAGTGTAGAAATGTATTTTATTAATATAGAGTAATTCCATATGTAACTGACTAACATTTACAATACACTTTTGCAGGAAAATGATTGCATAAATATTACAATTGATTGAAATTAGGGGTGTTATCTACGTGATTTGATAGAGGAATAGTGTATGGTTAAGACTGTACTTAAATATACAACTTTTGAAGAAAAATAGTGCTATTTATTATCTATCAAAGTATTTGTGACTGACTGACATATATGTCAACTGATCATGCAGCTTAACATGTTCATCTGCATCATTCTCTGAAGTGTGATTACTAATTCAATTTTCCAAAATACCGTTTGGAGGACACATTTCAGTTACATTCTCAATAAAAAACGAAACAAAAATCACATTAAGACCAGAGTTATAACCTAATATATGATGTGTGACTGACTGACTACATTCTGTGACTGACTGACCTATCTGAATTTTATTTAGACTTTAATATTCTGGAGCTGCAAATATTATACAAATATTACAAAATAGTATGAAATTATAATAGATAAGCCCACCGCTGTGGTCTAGAGGTAGCGTGCTGCCTTGTCTAGCAGCGGGCCCGGGTTCGATCCCCAGTCGGGACAGTTTTTTTGAGTAAGGTTTTTATCGGGGTTTTTCCTCACATGTAAAACAAATGTCAAGAAATCTTTAAGGCCCAAACGGTTCCCCAAACCATATGACCATCATCATCCTTATCATCATCATCCTTCACCGGTGTGGAAAGCAATGGGCAGCTACCACATCTACAGTTCCCTAGTAAAGCTGCAAGAATAGCGTGAAAATTCTATGATTGCATTAAAAGACCTGTCCTCGGACAGAATTACTGTAGATGGATAATATAAAAGGGATAATATGGAGATGAATAAAGAATTCACTCCTTTTATCATGTATAGGAAATTACAATTTGATATGCTGCAAAAATATTAAATAGATAGTGTAATTTATTTAACTTGGTTACCATGTATCTTTTAAATTTCACAAAATAAAGAAAATATCAACTTCTTAACAACAAAGGGCCTTCTCTATAGTTAAATATGCCTAATATGAGTAAATTTTATTACAACCATATTAACTGATCAAGATTACAATGGTTTGGACATACACTAAGAATGCCAAAGGGAAGATTGCCGAATGATATTTTGAATTGGAAGCCACAGGGAACAAGACCAAGGGGAAGACCCAAGGATCGATGGGAAGATGACGTAATTGAAGATTTGAGAGAGATGGGGATTTTTGATTTGAAATCTACTGCACAAGATAGGAAGAAGTGGCGTAAACTGGTTGAGAAGGCCAAGACATTCCACTGGAAGTCGTAGAGCGTGACGAAGAAGAAGAAGATATTAACTGATCAAAATTATCTGATGCTGTTAATAGATTGAACCATTAAAATAAATAAAGATGCCGTTATGGAATTTGCATTGTTCGTTCCAGAACACTAAAATTAACTTTCACGCGTCTCAATTATAAAGACAAAAAAAAATTAACGAAAAAGTACAGTATTCAAATTATTAAATTTTTATTTAAATGTGGAAAATTCTGTTATAATTCTTTCAAAGCAACTGATTACAAATGATATTGCTGACATGAGTTCTATTTGAAACTAAACAATCGCAAGAAATCTCTTACAATGCGCGAAATCTTACTTTATGACTGATTGTTTCCAGCAGGTGCACATAGTACAGCGTTGTCATATGTTTTTCACTCTGTGGGTTTCCAATAACGCTACACCCAATAATAATTTTATTTTACACTACAGGTTATACATACTTAATCACATATACTCCACGCCAATTGTATTTTTATACAAGAAACTTCATATGATATAACTGTATTTGCAATCAACAAGCATGACTCTGTTTCACAAAATGAATGCTAGCACAATGTGACAACACCGCACTGTTGATCCCCGATAATACGACACACATGACATGTCAACGATCAACTAATGCGAGAACCTTTCAAGTTCAAGGACACCCACACACACATTTTCTAACACATAAGAACCGCGCACATGTTTTTAATTCCACTCACTTAATAACATACATATTGAAGAATCGCATAATGAGGAATTATTTAAATGCCATTAATAAAAATATAAAAATGTAATTAATATAATTAACGTAATTACTTTACAAGACAATGTCGTTAATACGTTTTTGTTAGTTATGTACCGATAACGTAGAATCCCAGAGGAAATTAGGATCCATCAATTATCGTATTGTGTACAATAATTTTGTATGTTTTATGTGACTGATTGTAGCTTACTCTTAATAATTATAGGGCGCATTTTAATTATCTAGAATGTTATAATACAATTATTATTATTACATTTATCATCAGGAAGGACCGAAATACGGTATAATAAAAGAGTCGGTGAAACAAAACAAATTTATACAGTGAAATCGTAAAATAAAATTTCGTTTAATTTTGCATGTGTTTTGAGGTTTCCGAATAGATCATGTTCTACTATTAATTTAGTTCAAAATAATCCGCATTTCAAAAATATTAACTTATATAATCGGAACATTTCATCTGCAAACAAATATCTCATCGAAAAAAAAAACTCTACATTTAAATCCTTCCGCTGACTGCCTTTTAGCTCAAATTGTCACAGAAGAAGGGCCAGTAATTATTTTATGAAACAGCTGAGCCGAACAGTCTACCAGATTTCCTAAACCATGTTTATGTTAATACACAGCGGAATCCAGCAAGCAAAATGACTGCGTTATGCGTATTAGCAATATAAGTGAGGCGACAAAAAGTCAGTCAGTCACGGGACTCCAACCGGAAAAATAACGACTTTACAAGAAAATGTCATCTAAACTATTTTGTTAGTTTTGTACCGATGACGTACAATCCAAGAGAAAAATTTTAATCCATAAATTATTATGTTGTGTAAAATAATTTTTATCCATTTTCTGTAACTGACTGACCATAACTTACAGTTAACAATTGTAGGACACATTTAAGGTGTATAGAATATTAGAATCTAATTAATATTGTTTAATTTACGACCAAGGAGGACCAAAGTATGATTTAACAAAAGATTTTGTGAAATAAAACGAATTCATACGACCAATCATTTAACAAGAAATTAGTAAAATTTTGCGTATTTTTTCAGGTTTGTAATATGACAAGTTCTACCGCTATTATTATATTAAAATAATGCACACTTGAAACATTTTCGTATAGAATTATAAAATTTAATATTTACAGATATATATTACATCAACAAAATTATTCCTGCGTCAGTTTCAAAATTTTCACCTCGGTATGACATTTCATGGAATCGTTCTATAATATCCGCTATTTAATTCACTACTTTTATGACAATTTTCACTGCTTATTATTTTACCCTCAAATTACATTAAGTAATCTATTTTAATAGATTCAATAACAACTGCATGTGCAGTGTTACATATATTATACAGAAACACTTTTCACATTATAAGTGTATTGCAGATTTTGTGTTCTAGAAAATAAGTAAAATCCATAGTAAATTAGCGTTGTATAGTGGAGAGGACTAAGTTGGCATGATTTCTGCTGTCCTTGTCTATACATATAGAGAACAGTTCCCTTATCTGTTCTTCTATCCTTCGCAAAACACAATGGGCTACCCTGAAAAATTACTTAGGAATGCTAGAAAAAACTCCACCCCCACTTCTCTCTGCCCCTTTTGTTGACGTAAATTTTGTCAGTAGCAACTGGTTCAAAGATCGTTTGTAGTTTGTAGGAGTGAGTGAGATATTATATTAGTGTATAATTAAAATTTTAACAAAATGGTTTCTGAGTCAGAAAGTTTAGCTGTAACTTTAAATATTGTATAGCGTATTGTGCTTGTATTTGTAATAATAATGGTTGGCAGTCTTGTTACACGCGGGAAGGCCGTAAAGTCAGGCGGTATGGAGATCGTTATTAAAGTACATACATTTTTCACTGAGGAATATGAGGCATTGGAGTACGGAAAACCAACAATATCTGTGTCAAGTGTTATAGAAAGAACTGCAGCGGCTACTGGTATATCTTCTCGCAGTGTTAGTAAAATTTTAAAAAACAGAATGAGGCCCTAGCAAGTGTACGAACCCCTGGGAAGAAGCGCCCTAACAGTACACCTAAGATAACGATAATAGATTCATTCTCTGCAGCTGCTATAAAACGAGTTATGTATTCTTTATACATATCAGATTGCATTCCCAGTTTGAACGATATGTGAACTGCCCTAATTAAAGATACGTTATTCCATGGAGTGTATGTAGTTTGAGAGAAATTCTTAGAAAAATCAACTTTCGATATGTTAAAAATATACAAGGAAGGAAATTCTTAATGGAAAGGCCGTCCGTTGTCTCAAAAAGATTTACATTTTTAAGAACAATTAGAGAACTGCGGGCTATTGGCTGTTATTTACCTGGATGAAACCATACAAAGAGCAAAATTTGGAAGCCTCAAGATGACATTGATTTCCCCTTAAAAACTCCAATAGGTAAAGGTCAACGCTTCATCATATTACACGCCGGATGTTCTACTGGTTTCATTCCTAACGCCCTTCTCACATTCAAATCAAAATCAACTAAGGATTACCACGAAGAAATGGACAGCACTCTTTTTAAGAACTGGTTAATAATAATAATAATAATAATAATAATAATAATAATAATAATAATAATAATAATAATAATATAATAATACTTTATTTATTCTGGCAGAGTTAAGGCCAAGGCCCTTCTTCCACTCAACCAGCACAAATACAAATAAATATTCGACAAATATAGATATACACTATACTAATTATAAACAGTTAAAGATACAATAAATGTAGCAATGTAAATGTCATGTACAAACAACATTTTATAGGGTAATGACAATAATGATACGATAATAATAATAATAATAATAATAATAATAATAATAATAATAATAATATAAATATGATACATTATACGGGAAACACCAATTATATATATAATATATATATATATATATATATATATATATCGTACACTGGATAATAATGAAGTCGAGTTTAGAGCAATATAATTTAGATTTGTTTTAAAAGATGTCAATGTCCGGCAGCCCCTTATTTCTTGTGGTAGGGAATTCCAGTTGCGAGAAGTGGAGGTGGTATATGACATGGAGTGATGTGATGTCCTATGTTGCGGTATATTAAGTAAGAGACTATGTTGTGATCTTGTGTTTAAGTTATGGTTTGAGGATAGATACTGGAAACGGGATGATAAATAATTGGGAATCGAGGTATGTAGGATCTTAAATAGGAGAATTAGACACTCCCAAACATTCCTCCCAACAGTATTATTGGTATGGAGAATGCTTCCTACCATTCCAAAGAAATCAATAAGGCACCAATTTCATGAACACTCAAACCCGAAATGCAGTCCTGGCTTCATAATAAAAATATTGAATTTGACCCACAATCAACAAAACCTTTATTATACGATTTGATTAAGATTAAAACAGATAATTTTAGAACATTTGAAATTGATAATGGTGCGGCTATGCACTCCCACATAGTAGTAAGACTTCCTCCGTATCGTTGCGACTTAAACGCAATCGAGTTAATATGGGCTCAAGTAAAAAAATATGTTGCTAAACAAAACACAACATTTAAAAGTAGTGACGTGAATGCGTTATTTCAGTGTGCTCTATTAAAAGTGACTGCAGAAAATTGGATAAGAGCGTGTGAACACATTGAAAAGATTGAAGAGTCATATTGGCAGGCAGACGGTTTAATGGACGAAATTAGTGATCGGTGTGAAATAAATTTAGACGATACCGACGACGATGAAAAGGAAAATGAAGACATAGAAACTTGCCAGGAAGAATCTTTATAAGAAGGGAATGCCACCACTGATCTATGTTCACTACATGGAGTGTCTGCCCTACCTCTATCACCGTGAAGAGATATGTGTATGAGTCAGAAAGAAGATGGTGAGTACTCTCTTCCTCTTTCTGAAATATTCTAGACAAGTTAGCCATCATGGACTATAGCTATGAAGCTAATGTAAGATATATATATTTACTGAAGCGTGGTGTCGTAGACAAGTATAAATACAAATAAAATAATACATATCTCGTAATACATAAAAATGTATTACATTCATTTTCTCTGATGCACACTCAGCTACTGCTGCTGCTTACATGGTACGTCACCTTATGACTGCTGTGGATTGGTATGATGCATCTTTCAAGTTAAGAATATTACAGATAGAATAAAAAATGGCGATTACAGATAAACTACAATAAACACAATATACAACATATGATTTAAAATGTAATTCAGAATCTAATGTACGCAATGTAATTTTTAAAAAAATATTTAGGACATATTTTACATGAAAATGTGAATTTAACTACAAAAATTAAAAGAAGATTAACTGATGGAAGAAAAACTATTGGTATGTTGAACTCAGTGCTTTGGAATATAAAGATTTATTAAACACACTGTGTACATTATAATATAATTACTGGAAGTTATTATCATCAGCATAGAATTTAAAGGCTTACTTCTTCCTATGCAGTCAATAAGGTGGTATTGTTGAGATGTTTGGTCACATAGCTTGCAGAGGCACTGGTTTTGATGCGAGGTGGAACCCTTTTATGGTACATACTCTGTAGTGGAATCCATATATTACGGTCCTCGTGAACACGTGTCTTAGAGAGAAGTTTGGTTCCTTCCATTCTTCGGTGTTCATCGCTGGGGTCAGAAAAAATCCGCGGTCTATATCCTCTGCTTTTCCTTCCCTCTCTGTTACTTGTGCTTTGTAGGCACGGGTGTGTGGCAGGTTATATTTTAACGCTATTTCTCTGATGAAGAAGTCAGTCTTGGTTAGATGGTATATGAGTCGGGAGCTCGTTGACTTTGAAACCCTAAGTACTCTCCGGAGTTAGGCAATTGAGACCACTTCCGGCTTTTCAGATTTGCTATGATTAACCGAGTCCAGAATGTGGTGATTGCATAGCACACTATTGGTGATATCTTAATATGAAATAGTCTTATAGCTTTTCGACATTTCGAATGTCTAATGTGGCCTTTATAGCTGAGTAGAATCTTTCCTGGATGTGCTTGGTGAATGATTTTCCTGTGACTTGCAACGTTAGACCGAGATACTTCTAGCAGTTGGCTAATTCTAGTTGGGCATTTCCATACTTGAATTTGTCATCCCTGTTTACATTTCCTCCTCGTCTAAAGTTCATAATATTAGTTTTGCTTGTGTTAACTTCTAGATCGTTCCTGTGCGCCCAGTTGTGTAGTTTATCCAGATTAGTCTGAAGAGCTAATTTTTTTCTCGATAGGAAGACTATATAATCTGCATAGAGGAGGACCGTGGTTTCCGGTGATGCTACTTCTTGGACTACGTCGTGGGTTAGCAAGTTGAAGAGGAATGGGCTAAAGATGATCCACTTGAAGCACTCCCTTTGTTTGTATTATGAGATCAATTGACTAATTTTGT
This sequence comes from Diploptera punctata, assembly GCA_030220185.1. NCBI lineage: Eukaryota > Metazoa > Arthropoda > Insecta > Blattodea > Blaberidae > Diploptera > Diploptera punctata. The sequence goes on from JASPKZ010009124.1 coordinate 116,345, forward strand.
CATTTATGGTTAGTAGGTTAAAGCCAGTATACTTTCAATTAGTTTCAAGGAAGTTCAGTTTCCCCAGTATTCTGGAGATTTTGTCCAATAATGTGTTTCTTTTTACCCTGTCAAACGCCATGGAGAAGTCTATGAAAGCCGCGTATACGTGGCCACCTGCGGTGCTTGTTTGCTTCCCAGATGATGGAGAACACTCTCTCGAAGGCTTGTATCGTGGAGTTTCCCGTCAGAAATCCGTATTGTTCCTCAGGACTTAATATGTTGGCTTGGGGAAGGATACGTTGTAGTATAATCTTCGTCAGAATTTTAAAAGGTGCACATTCCAGTGCAATTCCGCGGTAATCGTCGGGTGAGTCTTTTGGTCCTTTCCCTTTATACAGCATTAGAAGGTCACACTCTCTCCAACTCCCTGGCATGATGCTTAAGTGAATGCATTTGTAGATCATCGCCGTCCAGGTTTCGAGAGTTGTTGGTAGAGAGTCCATTAGGGCTTCGTTTGTTAGGTTGTCGGGCCCTGCAGCTTTTCTTCCTTTGCATCCTTGGAAGGCGTGCCAGACTTCCTTCGATGATATTGGTGTCCATGCTTCTTGCGCTGAGTCAGTTAATAATAATAATAATAAAATAATAATAATAATAATAATAATAATACTTTATTTATTCTGGCAGAGTTAAGGCCATAGGCCCTCTCTTCCACTCAACCAGCACAAATACGAATAAATATTCGACAAATATAGATATACACTATACTAATTATAAACAGTTAAAGATACAATAAATGTAGCAATGTAAATGTCATGTACAAACAACATTTTATAGGGTAATAACAATAATGATACGATAATATAATAATAATAATAATAATAATAATAATAATAATAATAATAATAATAATATAAATATGATACATTATACCGGATTCGTTCTTCGGATATTTGGGTCTTTTGTAGTATCTTGGAAAAGTGTTCTTCCCATGTTTTCATTGGAATTTGAGAGTGTGACTTGCATCTTCTTGTTTATAGGATTTTGTGTGGGGACATCTCCGCTTCCGTTATGGTTGCGAGTTCCTTCTTTTTGTCAAATTGTAACCCCTTTTCTCTTATTAGGTTTCTGCATCTTTTCCTCCCTTGTGTGTATTCTTTTAGTCTATCCTCTGTGTTAAGCTCTCTCCATGAGTGTAGTTTCGTCAGTGCAGCTTTCCTTTGTTTGAAGCATTCTGTATCGAACCAGGGTTTGCTTTCCTTTTTCCAAGGTTTTATTTCTGTGGACGATAGAAGAGCAGTTTTGATGAGATCTAGCGTTTCGTCAACGCGTTCTTGCTCGATTAGTTGTTTGGCGTCATCTTTTTTTAATTTCCTCTGAAGAAGTTCTGTATTGATTCGGCGCGGCGTCCAACGCTCTTCCGGGGTTTCCTCTTTTTGCTTATTTGTTGCAATAGTTGTATATACTGGGACGCGTTTCCGTAGAGGTGTCCATATATGTTCCACCTGTTTTATTGTCATCTCTTCCCCTCTGTAGAAGATGAGGTTTTTCATGCTGGATCCGTTGTATGAGATATATGTTGGTATTATGTCGTTGTTGCCAGATGGAAGCCCTCTTCCTCAAGTGTCTCGAATACTGCTGTGACTTTACTGTCTGGCTTGTCTCTTCGGCAGTTGAAGTCACCAGCGAGTATTATTGGGGAGTCAGGTTTCGCACGATGTATTGCCTGGAGATAGTGTTTATTACAGCTTCTGTAGGTGTTGAAGGTCTTATGTACATTCCGATAACTGTGAAATTCTGGAACTCGGCGATCACTGTGTTTTCTTCCGTATACTTAAGGATCACTTCTCCTAGCGTTGGTCTGTAGAAACATGAGACTCCACCTGAGGGTCTGCCCTCCTGTCCGGGTTTTGCTAATGCGTGGATTGCGTAGTAGCCCTCTAGTTGAACGGGCTCTAGGAGGAAGGTTTCTGTAAGTACTATTAGGTCTTGATCCTGTAAGAACATTTCTGGGTTTTTCATTATGGAGCGCACACCCTTCAACGTTCCAGAGGATACAGTTCAGGTCGTTATAATCGGATCCGAAAGGAGCGAAAAGTGACGCCTTCTGGCCATACGTCTGTATCGAATATCTTGTCTTGAAATTTGAAGGGAACTCCCACTTTAAACGCTCTATTGTTTCCTCTTGTGTTAAGCATCTCACAATCGGTTTCTTTATCGATGCCTTTTTCTTTTATGTATTTGGTTATATCATATACTGAAGGTTCACTGCTGAACCTGCCAATGTAGAACCATATATTTTTCTCCGCTGCTTTTAATGTGCTAGCTGGCGCGGTGCCCTTCTGGTTGCAGTAAGTCTTTTTGGATGGGGTTCGTTATTTTCAGCCTTTCTACGATTACGTCTGACTACTTCTATCCATGGTAGTTGGTTGTCTTTTTCTCTTTCTTGCGCGGTCATTTCCTCTGATGCTGTATCTGCATCGGGGTTCGAAGTTGCCCGTAGTTCGGCATCTACTGCCTGTGGCTTGATTGCCTGTTCTACCTGTTCTGTGCTGCGTAGTGGTGTGGTTTCTGGCTTTCGGTTTTGGTTCTCTTTTCTATCATGTTTGTGATTTTAGTTGTGAATTCTTCCATAATGAGTTCTACTTTCAGGGATATTTTGTTCATTATCTTGTCTTCTAACTCGCTATCCGAGAATGATTTATGCATTAGTTTGATGGATGTCGTCTGATAGTTCTCTTTTGTATCTGCTGAGATGTCGTGATCTCCTGCCGGTGAGTCGTCGGTAGATGTCGGTAGAGGCTTGATACCGCTAGCGCTGATAGTTTCCAGAATGTGGTCGACAGATGTCGCTAGTTGTCTCTCTGTGCAGCTGTCGTTTCGCCTCTCCGCGTCTGTTTGTATCCATCTAACCTCGTTTTGAAGCTTTATATTTTCATTCGTGACCTCTTCTATAATGGATTTAATTGTAGAATAACAGTTTTTGATTTCACTTACCGCATTATATATGTCGTCTTTGATATCCTTTTTCAGGTATCTGCTGTTACCGCGATGTCTCCTAACACTTTCAACTCGTGTTCCAACTTCTTAGGATTAGAAACATAATACAAAGGACGACGAAAACTATATTTGAAGCCCTGTTACAAAACATTTATTATATGGTTCCGAAACCTTTACAGTAAATAGACAACAAACTAATAAGCTGTTAGCAGTAGAAATGGATTTTTGGAGGCGATCGATAAGAATTTAAGATGGGATAATGTCAGAAACAGCACAATAAGGGAAGGCATGCAAGTAA
>JASPKZ010009125.1:0-2500 GCA_030220185.1 Diploptera punctata
ATCATCATCACCATTATTACCCACCACCAATCATAACCATCATCCTCACCATCATCATCACCATCATCAGCACCACCATCTCCACCACCATCACCTCCATCATCACCACCATCATCACCACCATCATCGTCACCATCATCGTTACCATCATCATCACCATCACCATCACCATCACCATCATCATCATCACCATCATCATCATTATTATCATTATTATTATTATTATTATTATTATTATTATTATTATTATTATTATTATTATTATTATTATTATTATTATTATTATTATTATTATTATAGCGGGCAGAACCGTCTGCTTGTGAGTCAGTTGTTCGTGTCAGCTACCAAAAAACATCGCAAGGCATATGGGAAATAAAACGCCGCAGGTTGTCTGATGGCGAATTTATGAAAGACTAAGAAAATAGCAGCTAAATTTGTATATCCTAATCAAATTGAGTTATTTGACGCAATTAGACTTTCTCCCACAATTGTTACTCGCCGTATAGAATATCTTGCTGGTGATATTTTTACAAGTTGATAGAAGTTGAAAGTAATTTTATTGTATTTTCCATTAGCTTGTATTGTTGATGTGTTTGGCTTGAAAGAGTTTTTTACCTTTATCTTTAAATTATTTATTAATTTTATTAAAGCATTATTGTAAAAAATATATATACTATAATTAAATTTTTACTTAATATGAAATGATAAGAAAAATGAATATCTGGACGGGATTTGAACTCGGACTTATGGATTGACATTCCCATGCGCACCAGGCAAATCTAGTACAAACATTATCTATATATATATATATATATATATATATATATTCATCCATAGTAATCCCGAAGGCAGGTCCTTCACTGCAATCATAGCATTTTTCATGCTATGCTTGCAGTTTTACTAGGAAATTGTAGGTGTGGTAGCTTCTCGTTGTTTTCCACACCGGTGAAGAATGCTAATAGTATTGATAAGGAGGATGATGATGATGGCCATATGATTTCGGGGACCGTTTGCGCCTTAAAGTTTTCCTGACATTTGTCTTACAGATGAGAAAATACCCCGATAAAAACCTCACCCAGAAAAACTGCCCCGACCGGGAATCGAACCCGGGCCCGCTGCGTGACAAGGCAGCACGCTACCTCGAGACCACAGTGGTGGACAATATATATATATATATATATATATACTCTACTATTACGAGAGGTAGCGGGAAATCGGCCTCCACTGCAATCTAGTAGCTTATAAACCAAGTAAGCAAATTAAAGAGAATATTTTTACTTTATAGCAGAGACGCTTTTTAGATGTTATAATTGGTAGCGCACCGGAATATCAATCCAGAGTCCGGGTTCAAATCCCGACCAGGCATTTATTTTTCTTATCATATCATATAAGCTTGCATTCGTCAATGTCAAAAATTTAATTATAACATTTAAAAAGCGCCACTGCTATAAAGTAAAAACATTCTTTTAATTTGCTTACTTGGCATAGGAGCTACTAGATGGCTTTGGAGTCCGAGTTCCCGCTACTTCTTGTAATAATAGAGAATATATATATATATATATATATATATATATATATATATATATGTAAGAAAAATAAATATTTGTACTAGATTTCCCTAGTAGCGTAATTGGTATTGCACTGGAATATTAATCCAAGGTCCGGATTCAAATCCCGTCCAGGCATTTATTTTTCTTATCGTCTCATATATATATATATATATATATATATATATATATATATATATATATATAACACACACATGTCGTAGTCCCCGGCAAAACATTAACGCTTAAATAGACAAAACACAATTTTCATGTGTCTGTTATTTAAATGTCGCGGATCGCGGTGAAAACGGTATCTTGCATTACTGTATTATTAGATATATTGCATAATTAGAGACAGATTGAAGTGGTTTATTTTTGTTCATTTTCTTCTGATTTATTTAAAAGTAGCGAACCCGGCAGACGTTGCCCTGCCCGAACGTTCAATTCTCATGTCATGGACGGACGATAAAAATATGTTACTTTTTTACCATAAAATTCAGAAATTAGGACATAATTAGATATTATTAAATAAGTTCGCAAGAAAACCTCTTACAGCCTTCTGTTGTGGCTCAAGAAGTGTGAATGATGACGTCACGTAGTCATGAACATTAGAATTGTATCCTCCTTTGCAGTTAAGAACCGTCATATAACAATTATATTAGAGTGAAAATAAAAAAAAGAAGATAAATTGATGAGAGTCAAAACAGTTTCCCCCCCCCAGCTCGATTTCATTTCTGACCCGTACTGGCCGACATTCCATGAGACAAATTTCTTCCCCCGTAGAGACTCGAACCAGCGTAAGTGCCGTAGCTCTGCGCCAAGACTTCTTGCCTTAACAACTCGGCTACGGTGCGAGACTCTTGATATCAATGAAAGACAAAAATGATTATTGTGAGTTATCCGTAAGAGATAAGGGACTCTTGGTATCAATGAAAGACAAAAATGGTTATTGT
>JASPKZ010009125.1:7500-70673 GCA_030220185.1 Diploptera punctata
CCAGTGACATATAACGTTTGTGTAAAAATTCTTTGTCGAAAGTGACACTATAAAATTGGAAAATGGCGTGTGAACATGTAAAAGAGGAGGGAACAGTTTTATAGGGAAACAGACGGCTTAAAAGATGAAGTGGACGATCGACCTACAAGAAACGGAGAAGGATGTGAAGAGGCCGCCGCTGATTCTCTTCTGGACATGGAAGGTAGTATTATACCAATGCCATCGATCCCGTAAATCAGACCCTGTGCGAAAAAGAGGGTGAGTACCTGTTGCTGTTTCTTTCTAAATTCCTGTCTCAGGTTGTTTCTTTTATAGACTATAGTGGACGTACTCTGCTCTGAGTTCGTAAGCCGTTCAGAGAAGTTTTATTGCTGGCAAATCTCGAAATAAGATACAAGAAACCAAGCATGACCATTCAAGATACTTCATAACAGCTGATTTGTGTTTAATGAAAGCTACATAATTTTTACGATTATTATTATTATTATTATTATTATTATTATTATTATTATTTTCAATATTATGTTATTCCTTTATTTTTATTAATAGTGGTGGTGATATCAGAAATGTGGAAAGCAACGGGAAGCTACCACACCTACAGTTCCCTAGTAAAGCTGCAAGCATAGCATGAAAATGTTATGATTGAAGTGAAGGACCTGCCTTTGGGCAGAATTACTATGGATGGATGGATATCAGAATAATAATAATAATAATAATAATTATTATTATTATTATTATTATTATTATTACTATTATTATTATTATTCATTTATGTTATTAGTAGGCCTATATTCATTATTATCAAATTATTGTCGTTATTATTATCATCACTATTATTATTGTTATTATTATAATTAATCTCAATATTATGTTATTCCTTTATTTTTATTAATAGTGGTGGTGATATCAGAATAATAATAATAATTATAATAATTATTATTATTCATTTATGTTATTAGTATATTCATTGTTATCAATATTATTGTTGTTATTATCACCACTATTATTATTATTATTATTATTATTATTATTATTATTATTATTATTATTATATAATCAACATAAAATAACAATCACAATCTTATAAATAACAAATGGACAGGTAGAAGCACGAGACATTTCTGAACTTGACTTAATTTTAAGTTGAATGTTCGCTACTTTGTCCTAAATTTAACCTAGACAAATGACATACTAATAACTCTCTCGCATTATCGAACAGGTAGGTTCATGGCCGCGCAGAGATAAGCTCTCCGTGTATCCCTATCCTGAACTAATGTTTTCCAATCATCCCCTGTATAATCTACTTCCTCCAATCATGGTCAATGTCATTCTCCCACTTCGTTCCAGGCCTACCTACTAGGCGCTTTGTCTCTGTTTTTTCTACAAGAAGTTCCCATGATCTTATTTTATTCGTGCCACATATCCTGCTCATTGCAGTTTACAAGACTTAACTATTCTTATTCCATCTGTTTTCCCGTGAAAATTTTGTAGCTCTCCGTTATGTAGTAGACTTCTCCATTCGCTTGTTTCTTCATCTCTCTTTGGTCCGAAAATGTCTTAATAAGTTTATTCTCAAATACTCCTAACAATTTTTCCTCCCTCCATGTTTCGCATCCATATAGTATAACCGGGAGAATAACAGTTGTATATAGTTTCAGTGTCCACCGTTGTGATCTCTGCCTTGTCACGCAGCGGGCCCGGGTTCGATTCCCGGTCGGGACAGACTCTTGGGTGAGGTTTTTTCGGGCTTTTCCTCGCCTGTAAGACAAATGTCAGGAAGTATAAGGCCCAGCGGTCCCCGAAAATCATCCGGCCATCATCATCATTACCATCATCATTTACCGGTGTGGAAAACAACGAGAAGCTACCACACCTATAATTCCCTAGTAAAGCTGCAAAGAATGGCATGAAAATGCTGTGATTGCAGTAAAAGACCTGCCCTCGGGAAGAACACTATAGAATAGAATAGTTTCGGTTTAATGTTTTTTTAAGAAGTTGTGATAACAGGAGTCCCTGTAATGAGTAATAGCACGCATTTCCAGAATTGACCTGATGTTCAATTCATTTGTGCGCCTCATTCCGGTTTACAACTATTGTTCCTAAGGTGTTTGAATTCAGCCATTTTTTTTAATTTCCCTCGTTTGTCATTAACTGTCCACTTCAATTATATAATGTTTCCTACGTGTGACCATACATTTAGTTTTATTCATGTTTGCTTCCAGCCCTAATTTGTTAGTGTTACTCAACAGTGTTTACTATCCCCTCACTATCGCTTAATATTACTACATCATCAGCATAAACAGCTTATTTATATTTAATCTTAGGAAGTTATATTTTGAGGTTATTTTAATTATATTATTTTTGGTCTGGACATCTTACCTAAATATTAATGTTGATTTGTTCTTGGACATGTTTCAAAACAATTCTGTTTTATCGTCAGCCTGGGAAAGCTGACGATAAAACAGAATTGTTTTGGAACATGTCCAAGAAAAAATCAACATTAATATTGAGGTAAGATGTCCAGACCAAAAATAATATAATAGCTTATTTATACCATTGAGTTGTACAATTTATTTCCCCTCTGAATATTTGATGGCACGCTCTAGTAAAAAAATTGAATAGCAGTGGAGATAGTCATATCCTTGCTTTAACCCATTGTGAATTTCAAAAGTATCTGAAAACTATTTGCATCATGCACCCTACTCATTTTGCCATTTAGAAACATTCATGTAAGAGTAACTTTTTAGGAATTCCGAGCTCAATTAGGTTACTGTATTACGTCTCCCCCTTAATTGAATCGTATGCCTTTTTAAGTCTACATATAGTTGATGCACATTACCATTATATTTCCATTTATTTTCTAAAATAATAATTTTTTTATTATTTGGTATTGCATTTTGTATGCATTTTAAAGCATTTTTCATGCATATTTGCATGCATATTTCGAGCTTGTTATGTTGCATATAATCCGGTCTCTAATGATCACCTATTACGTCGTCAATATAAGGATTTAGTCTGGATACTAATAGGCTATATTAGTTCAAATTTTATACGAAGTTGAAAATAATGAGATGCCCCTGTACAGCATGTTTCAATCAGTTTTATCTCCTTTCATGTAGACTGGTATTGTAATTGAAATGTTTCCATACATTTGGAAGAGCCTATTTTTTCCAAATAATACTAAGCATATCTTTTCCATCAATTTTTCTCCCCCTGTTTTTATCATTTCTTCTGGAATGTCATAAGGAAACTTACAGAAATTTCAAATATAGGCCTGTTAATAACTTCAAACTTCATGGAACGATAGGCCTAGAATGCCCTTAATCTACCAGCCGGCTGCTCAGCTCACACCCACATGTATTATTCACATAGGTGTTCGATCTTCTAGCAGATTAGAGGTGGAATGTGGTCAGAGTTTCGTGTCCCCCAGCCGTTATAGCTGGTTCTCTTATCTAGAGCCACTACTTATTGTAGATACCCAAATTCCTCACGATGCCAATTGAGTACCAGCCCTACATTGATCGAAATTCCATGAGAAAATGTCTCCCTCTTGGGGACTGGAACCATCACATGCCTTAATCCGCTCAGATATGTCGCGGGAATAAACATAATAATGATTCACAGTTAATTGAAAACCCTGTAGAACTACTCTGGCACAACATATGGTCACATAAGACTGTAGACAAGAAAGTTGAATTATTTAATGTCATGATTTTATAATGGGACTCCGAACGAAATATGAAAATATATATTTCCTAAAAAATCGCAAAAAAATGAAGAATTATGGCATAAACTGTAACTTTCACTGACAAGTAGTTACTGAGAAAAACGAGTTTCAAATTTAGTTTCTCAAATCAACACCCGCCGCAATTTTGATTGCAGCAGACGAACCTATGACGTCACCACTCACATCCTCTAGTTTACACACAGCGTTGATTCAGGTTTCAGATAATGTTTCATGTACATGTGTAAGTGTTGAGTGATAATATATTAGTAATTTAGGATATATTTGGGATATATTAGTATGTAGGATTTAATTCAGATCTAAAATAATTTATGAAGAGAAGTACATGTGGGCGAATCGGATTGCAGTACAACCGGATTTTAACAGTGAATGATATTAGTTTGAACTTTCAGAACTTTGAACTTTATTTAGAGAAGATTAATCCCTACTTTTTTAATTTAATTTAGCTTCTCGGTTGAACTACAATTTTCAAGATAAATTGACAATTTAGTATAACAATAATGGCCATTTTATTATTACGAAATAACTTGGAATTTAGTATACCACCATAATTCAGTGTTATGTGGTAGTACGCCTGAAAACATTTCTTCAAATATATCCAATGTTAAATTCCATGCAACAATAAACTGACTCTCTCTTACTTCCATTCTCGAATTGCAATCTGACTTAATAATTCTAACAAATGAATCGTGTAGTGAAGATTACTTGAAATAAAAAAGGGCCTATATCCAACATTTGCTGCCCTATTCTGGAGTTTAGTGTTTTCTATTCACTAACCAGTCTGACTTGATGCTATGAATATCTGCAGAAATATAGTCCTCGCAATTCGAACAAATTTCATCAATGTGAAGGCGTCTATTTATGAAGATTACACTGATCAACAAGATTTTTGTCTCATGAGTACCAATAATTGTACTTAGTGCAGTTTTTACACGCTTCATATTAGATTGACCTGTATCTACCTATGTAACGGAATATTTCAACACGATATTCACCCACTTAAAAACATTGGTTCGACTTGAAACTTTGTATACCTGTAAAGAACCAATGACAATACAATAATTTCATAACATTTTCTAAGATCTTGGCCAGGATCATCAGGACATAAAAAAAATAAAGCCCGGTATAATAGGTTGCTCACGTATCGACATTTTAGTCTATCGTTGTGGTATCTCAGTTGGTAAAGTGGTGGACTGTAATGGTATATAATTTCAGTAATCCATAGGTCGCTGGTTCAAATCCGGCCCGGAGGATTTTTTTTTAGAAGAGTATTACATTTAGCTCATACTACGATAGTATCGAATTTAAAGATATTAGATCTTTTAGAAAACCAAATTAAAAAATAAATAATAAATAATAGTTTAAAAAACTAAAACAACACGCTTCATTAGAAAACCGAACAAAAAAATGAAAAATAATTTTAATTTCCAACACGCTTGGGATAAAATTAAAGTGGTCAACAACAAAGAAATTATCTCCAACACATCTGGAATAAAACTAGAGTTACCTACAAAAAAAATAATTTTACCATCAAAAGCGTGTGGTACTCTTTATCAATTAATATATTTGATAATAAACAGATATTGGTAAAAGTAAATTCTCTAAGAAGAAAACGTAAAAACCATAAAAAGCACCCCACGGTTTTGATGGTATTTTTTTTTTGTAGGGAACTCTACTTTTATTTTAGATGTGTTGGAGACGATTTTTTTTTGTTGGCCACTTTAATTTTATTCCAAGCGTGTTGGAAATTAAAATTATTTTTCATTTTTTAGTTCGGTTTTCTAATAAAGCGTGTTGTTTAGTTTTTTAAACTATTATTTATGTATCGTGTTTTCAAATATGTATTCGGAATTTCTCCATCGCCCACAGTTTTATTTCAATTTCAATTAATGGATTTAAATAATTATTTTTTTAATAAACGTTTTTTCGTCTATTTGTCCATTGTAAAATAAAACCGGGAATACTTTCATCAGGAGATTTCAGCTATGGAAAAGAGATATCAAGGCAAATGGAATCCTAATATGCTGGCCGATTACTGTTGGACCATCAAGAGGGATGTTCCACAGGCGAAATATAGCAGAAAATCATCATTTCTTACTTTCTAGGTGAGTCCAAATGTTCGAATATTGTGTAGTTACGAATGTAGAAAATGTTAAAGTGTTTGAAATTATAAATGCCTGTCTCTCGGAAACCTTGCGTAATGGGGAAAGAACCTATATCATATATGAATTCAGGAGAAAAAATACTATCAGAATCACTAATTTTTCTGAGACAAAAAAAAAAGTTTATTTTTTGTTGCTCAGTGTTATTGGATCTCCCCTCCACAAACCTTTCATTGGACATGGTTGGTTCTAAATATTCGTAAACAAACTTTCATGAGGTATTAGTCCGCCGACTTCGTCCATTGGGACTACTATTATATTACTTTTATCTGCCATCTGGCTGAATATTGTGTACAGGACTGTCAACGATAGGAACATTGTTCTTAGACAACATCGTAATTTAGGGAAAATAAGACTGGATATAAGGTAAGATGTTATCAATAATTAGGATCTTCCTTCATTGTTATTTATTTATGGCAAATAAAACATTTATGACAAAAAATATATATGGGCCTACCTAATCAGATGTTTACGCTTTTCCTGGTGTCGATAGATGGCTATTCTTTACTTGCAATTTCATTACAAACAGAATTAATGCTCCATACTGACACGCAGAAATTTTGCTGTTATTTTCACCAGAACCTGAATGGCCAATGTGTTGATATTTTTCACTAAACTCTTTGAAAAGATTCAAAATGATTTATTTCTTTCCGCTTTTCGAAGATTTTTCTTTCCTAATGATTTAGAAATTCTACAGAAGCGACCGTTTTGAAACAATTGAAATGCTGATGTATTCTACATTGCGCATGCGTAAAAATAAAACAATGAAATGCTTAATTAATCTACTAAAATAGTAATTATATATTTTAAGATTCTCCTACATAACTGTATATAAAACTTATATAGACATGTTCTAGATAATATATATATTAATTATTTACATTTGCTTTATTTGGAGTGTTAAGCGAACTACATTTTGTTACACGCTTAAAGGAAAAACGATTATTCGACTTACGAAAATGCAGTCAGACATCTGATTTGTTTACAATACTCAATTGATTGGCGTTTGCTTGATGAGAATCCATTATGTTTACTAATTATCCAATATATAAGAATGTTTGTTTGTTTGTACTTTATGCGCGGCCGTACCGTTGATCCGATTGTGATAGGGCTTGTTTGCAAAATGTTCAAGAGATTCCCAGGATGAACATAGGCTATAAGACAGCTGTGATACTCAACTCCTACACCCTTAAAAATCGCCCTTTATAGTGGAAAACGTGGAAAAAATAGGTCTTTGGATGCTTAAATTGCTTACGGTGCCTACACCATAACAAATACACAAAATTAATATACAGAGAATAGAATACCTCAAAAAGCTCTACAAAAAAGTCCCCGACAGCATGTGTTTATCTCTTACTGATAACTAACAGTAACAATTTTTGTCTTTCATTGATGTCAAGAAGATGAGACTAGTAGGGTACGTAGATTCCTGTGCAAGCATAGCAGTACATGGCGGGTATTCTTTTACGGATAACTCACAATAACGAATTTCGTCTCTTAGCTCATTTATGCCTAGAAGATTGAAATAGGCCTAAGTAGATTCCCGGGTAACACCGGGTAATCAGCACGGGAATCTTAAAATAATTGATATATATTTTTAATTATTTTCATTTTACTTATTCAACTAATCATTAGAAGTAGCCTACATTAATTTTTGTCTTTCAGCTCATTCATGCCAAGAAGATCGGGAGAGTAGATTCCCTGACAACGCCGGGTAAACAGCACGGGGTTTCTAAAAATAATATAAAATAAAACTGTTAACATTTTATACGATTTTCATATTTATTTCAATACAAATTCGTTACAGCTGTTTCAACACTTTGTACCTTCTTCAGACGAATACTATGAATACAAATTAATTTTGTTATTATACTGTATATACACTCAAGTACATAACAACTGTAACTGTACAACTGAATGTAAACAAAAAAATATATCAAACCATCTCTTATTATAAATTTAAAAGATGTGATAAATTTAAATCCAGTTGGGAATTTAACAGCATATTGTTCTTCTTCAGCTTATTAATTTCTAAAATATCTAGTTTTTTTTACCCCTTTGTTACAATCATGTAAAATTTTAAAATTTGAATTAAAACATTGATCGTATTGAAGCAGATGGTTAGCGTATTTTCAAGTATCTACATTTCTGTTATATGATTTCATATGTACTTTTATACGAGAAATAAAATATCTTCCAGTTTATCCGATATAGACATTGTCGCATATGCCACACTCTGACTTATATAACCTGATAATGGTTCCTTTTTTTACTGTTTACAGTATAGCTGGAATTTAGATAGGAATTGGTATAGCTAGACTAACGAAATTATAGGCCTATCTCTCAGAAAACTACCTGGATTGGTTTATTTCTTACCTCACAAATCGACAACAATCAGTTTCTGCCGTAATCGTAATTCCTCCTGGCGTTTTGTGAGGAAAGGAGTACCTTAAGGCAGCGCACTCGCATCTCGTGTTAATGACGTGTCCAAGAAACTGCAAAACTGCATGAATCATCTCTATGGCGAAGTCTTACAGATTTACATGCACTTTAAAGCTGTCGCAATGAATGAACACACTGATAGTGAACACTGACCAGAAAAAAGAAAATATATATACACTTGTGTCCAAAAGTTAAGGATAATTAGTTCATTTGCCGACTTATTATAAAGCATTTGTCAGAATAATACAAAATTTGGTAAGGGTATGTCACAGATAATTAGAAACATGGCACGAAAAAAACAATGGCATGAATACGTCATTCACTTGTCATTTTCACAACAAACGAAAACTGCATTTCAGAATTCGAACATAAAAGTTGAACAACAATGGTTCAAATGATTAGTATGGGGTGTGATTACCCCTGACAGCTACACAAGACTCACATCGACGTGGCATGCTAGTGATGAGGTTGTTCAGGAGTTCGATGCTCAGCAAATTCCACTCCTCATGAAGAGCAATGTGAAGGTCTTGAAGTGTCCTCGGAGGAGGCTGACGAGATGCAATTTGTCTCCCTAAGGCATCCCATGCATGCTCTATAGGATTCATATCCGGAGACCTCGCTGGCCACTCCATACGCTGGATATCTTCCTCCTGAAGAAACTCATCCACCAGTTGTGACCTGTGAGGTCGGGCATTGTCATCCATGAATATGAATTCTGGACCCACAGCTCCCCTGAAAAGTCTTACATGAGGTTCCAGGATCTCTTCTCTATACCGCTGAGCATTAACAGTGCCACCTGCGAAGATGTGAAGCTCTGTGCGTGCATTCATCATTATACCTCCCCATACCAGGAGACCACCGCCACCAAATGGATGTCTTTCCATGATGTTCATGGGGTTGTAACGAGTTCCTTGCTCCCTCCAGATAGTCACGCGATGCGAATCACAGTTCAAGCTGAATCTGGACTCGTCTGTAAATAGCACGCTGCTCCACTGATTTAGAGTCCAGTCGCGATGTTCCTGACTCCACCGTAAACGTGCTCTCTTGTTATCAAGGGTGAGTGGGACGCACACTACAGGCCGTCTAGCATACAGACCAGCAGCTCTGAGTCTTCTATAGACAGTTTGTCTGGATACTCTGATACCTGAGGCGGCCGCAAGTTCTGAACTCAGTTGTCTGGCAGACATTGTTCGGGTTTTCTTCTTGCAGTTAACGCAAGATATCGATCCTGCTGAGGATTTGTAACTCTTGGACGACCTCCCACTGGTCTTCGCCTAACGTCTCCGGTCTCTTGGAACCGTCGCCATAACCTAGATATAACATTTTGTGGCACATTAAGTGCTATGGAGACCTCAGTTTGTGTCTGTCCTGTTTCTAGCCGCCCAATAATTCTACCCCGAAGCAGAGGGTCCAGATGTTGTCTTTGTGCCATTTTACTGCAATCTGTTCTTACACTACATCTGATTATATCATAACTCTCTTTAAAAATGAAGATTTATGGAACAGGGCTTAACTGCAACAATGCAATTTTCATTTATAATTGCTATTAATTTTTTCATTGTTGAAGAGAGATTATAATTTAGTATGTAAACTAAACTAAATGTACTGAGAAACGTTTTGATAAATAATTTTTACTCCTTGCTCCTCTTTAAGCATTTTGATTTTCCGTTTTACAAATTATCCTAAACTTTTGGACACCAGTGTATATATATATATATATATATATCTTGATAGTCCAGATAATTCGGACTGAAACTAAATGTAATTAAGTTACTTACTTACGTACTTACTTACTCACTGGCACTATCGAACCCGTAGGTTCATGACCGCACGGACATACGCTCTCCATACATCCCTATCCTGAGCTAATGCTTTCCAATCATTCCCTGTATAATCTACTTCCCTCAAATCATAGTTAATGTTATTCTCCCACCTCATTCTTGGTCTACCAACTGGTCGTTTTCCCTCTGGCTTTCCTACAAGAAGCTTCCATGCAAGTCTTTCATTCCCCATACGTGCAACATGTCCTGCCCATCGCAGTCTACGAGACTTAACTGTTCTTATTATATCTGGCTTCCTGTAAAGACCATGTAGTTCATTGTTATGTAGTCTTCTCCATTCACCTGTCTGTTCATCTCTCTTTGGTCCAAAAATTTTCCTAAGTACTTTATTCTCAAATACTTGTAATCTCCTTTCCTCTCTTAAAGTAAGAGTCCATGTTTCGCACCCATATAATATAACTGGTAGAATAATAGTTTTATATATTTTCAGTTTAACGTTTTTTGAAAGGAGTTGGGACATCAAGAGTCTCTGCAATGCATAATAGCAAGCATTTCCAGAATTGAGCCTATGTTTAATTTCTTTGTGCATCTCATTCCTATTTGTGATTATTGTTCCTAGGTATTTGAATTCAGCCACTTCCTCAAAATTTCCCTCATTTGTCATTAGCTGTCCATTTCCATTATTTAATGAATTTCTACGTGTGACCATATATTTAGTTTTATTAATATTTACTTCCAGTCCTAATTTCTTAGTGTTACTCAATAGTGTCTGCGTGTTGGCCTTTAGTATCCCCTCGCTATCGGCCAATAGTACTACATCATCAGCATAAACTAACAGCTTATTAATACCATTGAGTTGTAAGCCTTCCTCATTCTCTAAAGATTTAATGGCATGCTCTAGTACAAAATTAAATAGTAGAGGAGATAGTGCATCTCCTTGCTTCAACCCATTCTGGATTTCAAAAGTGTCCGAAAACTGTTTGCCTACACGCACCCTACTCTTTGTGCCATTTAGACACATTCGTATAAGTCTAACTAACTTTTTAGGAATTCCGAACTCCAGCAGGATACTATATAACTTCTCCCTCTTAATTGAATCATATGCTTTTTTGAAGTCTACATACAGTTGATGTACTGTACCATTATATTCCCATTTCTTTTCTAAAATCTGTCTTATACTAAAAATCTGATCTGTTGTAGACCTGTTTCTTCTAAATGCACATTGATGATCTCCTAGAATGTCATCAATATAGGGAGTAAGTCTGCTTACTAATATATTTGTTAGAATTTTGTACGAAGTTGAAAGTAATGAGATGCCCCTGTAGTGTGTTGCAATCAGTTTTATCTCCTTTCTTATAAATTGGTACAATAATTGATTCCTTCCATTCATCTGGAAGAGATTCTTTTTCCCAAATCATACTAATCAACCAGCGTATCTTGTCCATCAATTTTTCTCCCCCTGATTTTATCAGTTCTGCTGGGATCTCATCTGAACCTGATGCTTTATACATCTTCAATTTTTCAATCGCCATTTCAACCTCTAGTGTACTTGGCTCTGTGACTAGCATTTCTGCTGGCTGTAAATTATCCTCCTCAATGTCCTGTTCTGTATGTACATTTAATAGCTGATTAAAGTAACTTTTCCATCTATTTAATATACTCCTGGAATCTGCAATCATTCCCCATTTTCATTCCGAATTATGTTTGTTCTAGCCTGAAACCCTCTTTTCTCTATACTAATTCCCTGATATAATTCTCCGATTTCCGATTGAGGGTCTTTCCACTTTTCAGCGATTGCCCTTTTACCAGCCGGCTGCTGGCCCTTCACATCCACATGTGTCAATCACAGAGGTAGGTGATCAACAGCCAGTGTAGGGGTGACATGTGGTTAGCATGTCGAGTCCCCCAGCCGTTATAGCTGGTTCCTCAACCTGGAGCCGCTACTTATTGTAGCTACCCAATTGCCTCACGATGCTGGGTGGGCACGGTCCCATACTGGCCGAAATACCATGAGAAAATTTCTTCCCCCATGGAGACTCGAACCAGCGCAAGTCCCGTAGCTCTGAGCCAAGGCTTCCTACCTTAACCGCTCGGCTACGGCGCGGGACATACATAATTCTCTAATGTTCCTATTTTTTGCATTCATTTCAAGATCATTAATCTTCTCTCTCAAATATTCCCTCTTTTTACTCTTTAGTAGCTTGGTGGTTTCCCGTCTAATACTACCCAATTGCTCTAAATTTACCTCATTTGGTTCGTGTAACCATTTCATTTTTCCTAGCTTTCTTTTCTTTACAATGTCGGCACATTCCTCATCAAACCATTTCTTGTTTTGCCTCTTTTTTAAACAACCAATGCTTTCTGAAAAAAATAAGTTACAAGTAATAATATTATAGGACATCCAAGAGTATTACCCTTCATGAACAACAAATACATGCCAGTCATCACATTAATTTACAAACAAAAGGAATCCATATGGCGAAGTTGTTAAAAATTTGGGATTTTATCGCTATTCTCGTCTAAATTGGAATATCCAAATAAAAAATCTCTATATTACATTCTCTAAAGCGTCTCAAAAACTTTCTTTCTTCAATCCTTAAAATAATTTAAGTCCAAACCTGAATGATGCCGCATTTTGACTATTGTGTTGTACTAACCGACCGACATTAAATTTAGCGATAAACTGTAAGACAAACTGCAGCGTGTTCATATTATGGGTATCATATTTATATATAATGTCCGGAGATATGATCATAATTTTCCATTCTTATAGGAATTGTTATTGCTCCTCTTCGGAAATAGGAGAAAATTGAACTAATTCTCCTAATTAAGATTTGTATTTCAACTCCAGATTGTCTTCGAAATAGGAGAAAATTGAACTGCCTACTTCTCCTATATAGGCTAAGATTATACACAAATCAACTCCAAATTACATAGCCTCTCGGTTCCAGTAATCCTCCAACCTTAATTTAAAATACACGATCACATCATAATTTCTTGCTTAATATAGGCCTATCTCAACATAGGTCATCTCGTCTTTCCACAACATATACTATCTCCACTTCCTGCAAGTGGAATTCCTACCACAGGAAACTGGTGGCTGCTTAACGTTAGAATCGTTTCAAAAATATCAGAATTTATATTTGATTTAAATTTAGTTTAAATATTACCTTCACGTTTAATGTATAAGTATTAATTGGTGATTCTTGTTTATGACTAACAGGCACTATCGAATCCGTTTGTTTATAACCGCGCGGACATAAGCTCTCCATACATCCCCACCTCATTCTTGGTCTACCTACTAGGCGGTTACCTTCTGTTTTGCAAAAAGGAGTTTCCATGCTCCTTTATATCCCCCGTTCGTGCCACATGTCCTGCCCATCGCAGTCAACGAGACGTAAATCTTCATATTACATCTGGTTTTTCATAAAGATTGTTATTATTATTATTTATTATTATTATTATTATTATTATTATTATTATTATTATTATTAATTTAGTGTGTTAAATAAGGATTTTATGTGAATGGATTCTACATTGTATTTTTTTCATTTTTAATTTATCAGTATTGTAAATTGTTTACTATACAGAAAATTCAATTGTAAACCTGCAGACTACATTTGAGCTAGTTGAGTGGAAGAGAACGCCTTATAGCCTTAACTCTGCAAAAATAAATAAAACACTATCATTATTACGGTTTTTTATCAATATTATTTTTTTGCTATTATTATTATTATTATATTATTATACTATTATTATTATTATTATTATTATTATTATTATTATT
Organism: Diploptera punctata; assembly: GCA_030220185.1. Lineage (NCBI taxonomy): Eukaryota > Metazoa > Arthropoda > Insecta > Blattodea > Blaberidae > Diploptera > Diploptera punctata. Next base: position 21,418 of record JASPKZ010009125.1, read on the forward strand.
ATTATTATTATTATTATTATTATTGTCAGTGTTATCCATCCATCATCATATGGCCGTTAAATTCCAAGTCGGGCCCAGGCCTCCCCACTGGAATTCTTAACCAATCTTATTTAGTTACGCTTATTTCCGTATAGGTTCCTGAGTGACATGTGATCGCCAATAACGCATCAAGATACATGTAGTATTTAACTAAGGTAATACTTGGATGATACAAAATCGGTCAATTTTAATCAGACGCCTCTTTTTTCAGGCTTAAGGTACTTTGCGAACCATAAAATCTACGGACTCCTGACTCTTGGCTTAAAGTCCCTCCCGGAGGATATGTTCCTTTAATTTTTTCCATCCTAAAAATTCATCGACTCCGGCTGTGTTTGAGCCCGCGACCCTTGGGAATAGAGGCAAGGAACACAACCACCAAACCACTGGAGTTGATTATGAGATTCATTATATCATCAATAATATGTATTATTATTGTTTAGTGGTATGTAATAGTAATAATAACGCCATTAGTATTAGCAGCAGTGTACAAGATGGACAGAACGTTTATATATGGTTTTATAATTATATGTAATTAGCATAAGTTAGGCTCTTGTGTTTCTATTATTGTTTGCATGTTGCATATTTGTGCTGGTTGATTGGAGAGAAAGCCGTAGGCCTTAACTCTGCAATATCAAATAAAACGTAATTTAATATTACAGAATTACTATTATTATATTATTATTATAATATTATTAATATATACGTTATTATTATATTAGTATTATTACTATTATTACTATTATTACTATTATTATTTCTATTATTACTATTATTATTACTATTATTACTACCATTATTATTACTATTATTATTACTATTATTACTACCATTATTATTATTATTACTATTATTATTACTACTACTACTATTATTATTAATACTGTTATTATTACTATAATTATTATTATTACTCTTATTATTAGTAGAAGTATTATTATTATTATTACTATTACTATTATTATTATTATTATTATTATTATTATTATTATTATTATTATTATTATTACTCTTATTATTAGTAGAAGTATTATTATTATTATTACTATATTATTATTATTATTATTATTATTATTATTATTATTATTATTAGTAGTAGTAGTAGTAGTAGTAGTAGTAGTAGTAGTAGTAGTAGTAGTAGGATCACTAATTGTAGTATTATCATTATTATTAGGAACTCAGTTATAAGGGGGAGAAAATGAAGATTGAAGACACTATTTTAGATTATATTAAAACTCAGCATTAAGATGGTACGGACATGTCCAGCGAATGGAAGAGGATCGACTACCAAAATCTGTTTTGGAATGGAAACCTGAGGGAAGACGAGGCAGAGGAAGACCTAAAACCTCCTGGAGTCAGGGAATATGTTTAGACATGAAGGAGAAACATCTACAAACAGGAGATTGGATGGACCGACAAAATGGGCTATTAGGAATCGGACGATGTTAGACAATAATCAACCGATGATCTATCATTATTTATTATTATTATTATTATTATTATTATTATTCTTTTAGTCACATTTGCCACATCGAAGAATCTCATTGTTAAGAGTACAACATTTCAGGCATAAGTATATTCATAAATACACCTGGACGTCCCCAGATGGAGAATCTCGGAACGAGATAGATCATGTATTAGTGGATAAACGCTGGCACAGTAGCATCATCGATGTTAGATCAGTTACAGGGACAGACTGCAATTCGAATCATCATCTGGTCAGAGTGAAAATCAGACAACGGCTATCGCTTATGAGAGGAACAAACGCTAAAGATGATTCTGTAAAATATGAATTAAAAACTTGAAAAATGATGAAATGCGGCAAGAATACCAAATCAAAATTGCTAATAGATTTGAAGTACTGGAACCTTCAGATGACAATGTGGCAAACGAAGAAGAAACTGATATAAATAAAGAATGGGAGGCTATAAGAGATACTATTAAATTGTCAGCATCAGAAAGCATTGGTTGTTTAAAAAAGAGGCAAAACAAGAAATGGTTTGATGAGGAATGTGCTCGACATTGGTAAGAAAAGAAAGCTAGCAAAAATGAAATGGTTACATGAGCCAAATGAGGTAAATTTAGAGGCACTTGGGTAGTGTTAGACGGGAAACCACCAAGTTACTAAAGAGTAAAAAGAGGGAATATTTGAGAGAGAAGATTAATGATCTTGAAATGAACGCAAAAAATAGGAACATTAGAGAATTACATCAGGGAATTAGGATAGAGAAGAAAGGGTTGGGTTTCAGGCTAGAACAAACATAATTCGGAATGAAAATGGGGATATGATTGCAGATTCCAGGAGTATATTAAATAGATGGAAAAGTTACTTTCATCAGCTATTAAATGTACATACAGAACAGGACATTGAGGAGGATAATTTACAGACAGCAGAAATGCTAGTCACAGAGCCAATTGCATTAGAGGTTGAAATGGCGATTGAAAAATTGAAGATGTATAAAGCATCAGGTTCAGATGAGATCCCAGCAGAACTGATAAAATCAGGGGAGAAAAATTGATGGACAAGATACGTTGGTTGGTTAGTATGATTTGGGTAAAAGAACCTCTTCCAGATGAATGGAAGGAATCAATTATCGTACAAATTTATAAGAAAGGAGATAAAACTGATTGCAACAACTACAGGGGCATCTCATCACTTTCAACTTCGTACAAAATTCTAACAAATATATTAGTAAGCAGACTTGCTCCCTATATTGACGACATTCTAGGAGATCATCAATGTGCATTTAGAAGAAACAGGTCTACAACAGATCAGATTTTTAGTATAAGACAGATTTTAGAAAAGAAATGGGAATATAATGGTACTGTACATCAACTATGTGTAGACTTCAAAAAAGCATATGATTCAATTAAGAGGGAGAAGTTATATAGTATCCTGCTGGAGTTCGGAATTCCTAAAAAGTTAGTTAGACTTATACGAATGTGTCTAACGGCTCAAACAGTAGGGTGCGTGTAGGCAAAAAAGTTTTCAGACACTTTTGAAATCCAGAATGGGTTCAAGCAAAGAGATGCATTATCTCCTCTACTATTTAATTTTGTACTAGAGCATGCCATTAACTCTTTAGAGAATGAGGAAGGCTTACAACTGAATGGTATTAATAAGCTGTTAGTTTATGCTGATGATGTAGTATTATTGGCCGATAGCGAGGAGATACTAAAGGCCAACACGCACACACTATTGAGTATCACTTAGAAATTGGGACTGGAAGTAAATATCAGTAAAACTAAATATATGGTCACATGTAGAAATTCAATATATAATGGAAATGGACAGCTAATGACAAATGAGGGAAATTTTGAGGAAGTGGCTGAATTCAAATACCTAGGAACAATAATCACAAATAGGAATGAGATGCACAAAGAAATTAAACATAGGCTCAATTCTGGAATTGCGTGGTATTATGCATTGCAGAGACTCTTGATGTCCCAACTCCTTTCAAAAAATGTTAAGCTGAAAATGTATAAAACTATTATTCTACCAGTTATATTATATGGGTGCGAAACATGGACTCTTACTTTAAGGGAGGAAAGGAGATTACGAGTATTTGAGAATAAAGTTCTTAGGAAAATTTTTGGACCAAAGAGAGATGAACAGACAGGTGAATGGAGAAGACTACATAACAATGAACTACATGGTCTTTATAGGAAGCCAGATATAATAAGAATAGTTAAGTCTCGTAGAGTGCGATGGGCGGGACATGTTGCGCGTATGGGGAATGAAAGACGTGCATGGAAGCTTCTTGTAGGAAAGCCAGAGTGAAAACGCCCAGTTGGTTGACCAAGAATGAGGTGGGAGAACAACATTAACTATGATTTGAGGGAAGTAGATTATACAGGGATTGATTGGAAAGCATTAGCTCAGGATAGGGATGTATGGAGAGCTTATGTCCGCTCGGCCATGAACCTACGGGTTCGATAGTGCCAGTGAGTAAGTAAGTAGTAGTAGTATTATTGGTAGTAGTATTATCATTATTATCATTACTATTATTATTATTACTATTATTATTATTATTATATTATTATTATTATTATTATTATTATTATTATTATTATTATTATTATTATTAGTAGTATGTAGTAGTAGTTAGTAGTTAGTAGTAGTAGTAAGTAGTATTAGTAGTAGTAGTAGTAGTAGTAGTAGTAGTAGTAGTAGTAGTAGGGGCCACGCCGTTAGCGTAGTGGTTAAGGCATTGAGCTACAAGCCGGAGGGTCGAGGGTTCAAGTCCCGTTGGGGTCAGGATTTTTTTAAACTCACCCGTACACTCTGGCGGCACTATGGCCCTGGAGTCGACTCAGCCTCTAACGTAAATGAGTACCAGACACTTGTTCTGGGGGTAAAGGCGGCCGTGACGCAGGGCTGACAACCCGGCTGAAATAAAGTGTCGATTGTCTGGGAAAAAGTGGGAGCCTTAACATCCTACTACCCCAAGGGCCTTCGGGCCTGTTGTGGGATCACTTTACTTTACTTTACTTTAGTAGTAGTAGTCGTAGTAGTGGTATTATTATCATATTCTTTCATTTTGAAATTTTTTCTCATAATTGAGGGCTTTCTCCAACTAATCTTAGTAATTAACATGAATTTAAAAAAATACGTAAATGACTACGGAAATATAAACTATCATTTTGCAGCAAAACATTCACAAATTCCCTTTAATATTAAAGTTCTCCATCGTTCTCTGTCCTCTGTGTCATGTTACACCAAATTTCCTCATTGAATTTTGAATGTTACTCTTCCAGTTTGTTCTTGGTCATAATTTATTGCTCCTTTCAATTTTCCATATATAGACGGCCTTTGATAGTCTTCCATCCTGCATTCTTCTTACGTGTCCATACCATTTTAGCCTTCTGTGTTCAATCTCATCCATTATACTTTTTCTGCATCATCCATTTTCTAATTTCTGTATTTCAAATTTTTTCCAGTCGAGATTTTCTGGCAGGTCTTCTCCAACTGCAGTTATTCTGTTGACATATCGTTGTCATTGTCCAAACTTCCGATCCATATAACATTATACTTTCTAGTATGGACTTATAAATTCGTTGTTTGGTTCTGTTAATGATGTTTTTACTCCATAGTATATATTTTAACATTAGTGTGTTTTTTTCATCACTAATCCTTTTTGCTATTTCTTTATTTGATGTTCCATTATTAATGTATTATTTTTATTATTATTGTTGTTGTTGTTGTGGAAAGCAACGGGAAGCTACCACACCTACAATTCCCTAGTAAAGCTGCAAGCATAGCATGAAATGCTATGATTGCAGTGAAGGACCTGCTTTCGGGCAGAATTACTATGGATGGATTATTATTATTATTATTATTATTATTATTTATTGGATTTCAAACAGAAAAGGATTATCATATTTCTTTGAAAGCTTTTGCTTTAATGATCATTATTAGTAAGGATATAATAATGGCGGTGATGATAATAATAACAATAAATCTTCGTAATTATTTATTCGTAACCTAATACATTGTTCTCTTCTACTTCACATATTATATGCATTTTGTATGTATGTGTGTGTATATATAAACACTGCTCTTTCTCTCTCTCCCTCTCTCTCTATCTCTCTCTCTCTCTATCTCTCTCTCTCTATCTCTCTCTCTCTATCTCTCTCTCTCTATCTCTCTCTCTCTCTCTCTCTCTCTCCTCTCTCTCTCTCTCTCTCTCTCTCTCTCTCTCTCTCTCTCTCTCTCTTTTAAACTCAAACATTAAAATTGTTTTCCTCATGAAAGAAGGTCAGCATGAAAACAGATTCTTTGCTCATTCTGTTGAAGCGGTTGTCACGTTACGCGTGGGTAGAAGTTTAACTTTATGTTTTCTTGAAGAGTAATACAAGAATGATGTTTCAACATCCAGTTTAAATACAATTTTAATGGCTGAACTAGACAATTCACACATTATTAAGCATCTAATTAAGAAATTCGCTTATATTTCAAACTTATCATGTCGTAAAATATTCTGAGAATTTTATAATAGCTTGCTTAGAAACTTCACATATCTAGACAGGGATACAATACAACTATTCAGGATGTACAATAAATGTGACAAATAATGTATGGGATTAATCAGTTTTATATATAAGATACAGTATAAATGTAGAATGTGGATTAATGTGATACAGCATAATATTAAGAGCGGTACAATTAATTATTTTAATTTTATCTTGTAGTTTTATGTTTATTTCTTCTTTATTTAAGTTTAACCCCTCACCTCATAGTTACTTTTTACATACCACACGCTACCCGGGCCTTACAGTGGCACAACCTTTCTAGTTAGGCATTTTAAACAACGTTTCCTGACATTTGTCTTACAGATGAAGAAAATCGCCGGAAAAAAAAGTCCGAGAATAGAACCCGCGAACGTTGTGTGCGAGGCAGCGACGCTACTCCGAGACCACAGCAGTTGTATTTACATGGAGGATAATATAAATATTAGTGCACTGCTCTTTTCTAAAAAAATGTATGTGTACAGGTGTAGCTATTAATTTAATATACCATCCATCCATCGTAATTCTGCCCGAAGGCAGGTCCTTCACTGCAATCATAGCATTTTCATGCTATGCTTACAGCTTTACTAGGGAATTGTAGGTGTGGTAGCTTCCCGTTGCTTTCCATACCGGTGAAGGATGATGATGATGATGATGATGATGATGGCCATTTGATTTCGGGGACCGTTTGGGCCTTAAAGTTTTCCTGACATTTGTCTTACAAGTGAGGAAAAACCCCGATAAAAAAAACCTCACCCAGAAAATCTGTCCCGACCGGGGATCGAACCCGGGTCCGCTGCGTGACAAGGCAGCACTCTACCTTGAGACCACAGCGGTGGACAATATACCATAACATCCTCAATTTCTTGTTATATTCTGTGGAAATATTTTTCATCGTAGATATTTTAGACGTGGATTGGTATTACCTATATATTAAAAATTATGCATATTATCTATAACATTAATACTTTTACTCGATTACTTTATTGTATAGACCTGTTTAGCTCCGATGAAACAATTTCAAAACACCAATGTTTTTGACATTAACATAATGTCTATCTATCCTTCAGAAGGCAGCATTCCTGGTCCGACTGACGCGCATGCGCGGCATTATTTTCACGATCTGAGTGTTCAGTAGAACCAACTCTGTCATTCAGTTAAGATCCAGCTAACTGGATTGGTGCTGTGATAAACGATTGTCTGCTTATTAGTGTATGTGCTTTCTGTTTTATAAATATATATTAGGTTTTACTTATTTTCGTGGCGTATACATGTGTCAACTAATTCGGGACAAATCGTGGATCGTATTTTATCAGAGCTATTTTTAACTGTACAAGAGCAATAGCTTTTCTTAAATGTGACAAGATGCTGTGAACTGTCGAGTTATGGTGGGCAAGAAACGTGACATAATTTTATATATTTAAAAACAACTACAACACCAATTACTTATTATTAGCTTGTTTAATTGTCCTAAGAATATTGAGTCTGCAAGTTACGGCTGGTAGGAACAGTCGCGCCCTGCCCAAAGCAAGCCACGACATAGTGAAGCTACAAGAGGCCCACGCTCAGCGTCCGGCTTCTTTGCACATCTGTGAATGTTTTGTGAAACGTGCGCGAGTGTGAGTGTACATACAAATGAAAAAGCAGTTTTGCCTCATAAAGTTTATAGTGACTAAGAATTTCTTCAAGAACTAGTGTAATTCGATAAACTGTTCGCCCTTTTACCGATATCCAAAGTTTCTTGTTTGAAGCCAGTGTATGTGTTTGTCACAAGAGATTATTGTAAATTACCTGCTGGCTACCAGTAATATCTCTAGGTACGTATCTTGGTATGTAAAGTGCGGGGTCATAGAATTATTAGACGGCATCAGTTGGAATGGTGAGAGTTGTTCAGCTAGTTCTCCATCTTGTTCGTTCTTGGTTCTTTTGCTTGGAAGTGATGACTTATCGAAAGGCGTGAGAATTGTTGATGATGCTTGCTTGGTTTTATAATGAAAATTCCTAACTTAAATATTAAATAAATGTAGGCCTAAGTGAATGACTGTGTTCGGACGAAAGGTAATAATTTAGCTACCGGTACAAACCTGTAGTTTAAAAATATATAGTCACATGCTTATCGTTTTGTCATTTTCTATAGTTATAAAACAATCCTATTAATACCGTACGCTTCTTCGACAATATCGCCATATCGTCTTTGATTTCCACACCGCAAAATATATGGGTTAAGAATTGCTGTCGATAAAAATTCATGGCCGATAGCAAATTCCCTATAAAATCCATGTAATTTTATGTAACCTTTCATACACTGACTTAAAAGGCATGTATTTTCCTAGTTTTCGTTCAGGTAAACAGTTGGAGCAGACCTTTCATTGATTTTTAGGCCAGTGAACACATCTCTCATTCCTTCCCTAAAATTGAGTAGCTTTCTTCTGCATCCCCACCCGTAGTCTAGGAGCCACGTATAAAATATAAAAGTACTGGGGCTCCGTTCGTTATATGTTTTGTGGTGCTGATATAACGTGAAATTCATTTCTACTTAAGACAGTATAATTCGGAAATAATAGTGGCATCGAGAGAATTGAGGTTATGGTTATTGCTACAGTGCTACCAATCGAACAAAATAAATAAAAACAAGTTACTCTGTGAATCGTGTAGAGGGGCCGAACAGCTAAGTGAAAACTGTGTTTGTTATTTGTAGGTGGATATATGATATCAAGATGCAGATATTTAATTTAAAAGTCCTTCTGCAACTTTATTTAATTAAGGTGGGCATTGTTAAATTCACTTATAGAAGCTGCATTTGATAGAATTTCAGTCATAAATCGAAGAATAATTTCACCACATAAGATTTGACAGAAGCAATTAAGTACGGGTTGTGTTGTGTCATTTTGAAATTAGTGTGGTTATGTAGTGTTAATGGGAATCGAGTCTCCTAGTGTTATATAGTGTTCAATATGATTAGAATATACATTTTAAATAGATTCTGAGACTGTGACTTTTTAAGAGAATTGTGTTTTAGGTTCATATCGAAGTGGAAAAACTTAAATTTATGTGAAGTAGGAAGTCTAGATATCTGGAATTGCTGTTTGTAATAACAGCGATTTTATTTAGGGTTTACTGACATGTTTTAAGCTTATCAAGGGTATTATGTTTTCAATATAAACTACATATTTAGAAACACTGCTTGTGCACGTAGACGAATAATTTCTTTTCAATTAAAATTATCTATCTCTAGTTTATAAAGTAACATAAGTATCCAGGTCTAAAAAATTTAAGTATACATGCATGAGCCTGTGTGTTTTTTTTAGTTCATTAACCCTTGAAGTGAGGTAGAACATTCACTTTATTATTCAGACTAATATTTCCAGATTTTAAAAATGATATTTAAAGAAAATATTAAAGACTATGTAAGGTTATGAGGGCAATAGTTATAATGGATATGAAAACATACAGGATGTTAAGAGTGGTAGGGTTATAAGAAACATTTACATGCATACCATTTAAAATATGAAGAAATGTTTCTTCAGAACAACACTAGATTATGATATTCTGAAATTCAGGGAGCTTCATATAGTTGTCTACACCACTCTTGGATTCCGTGTGACACATCTCCTTTAAATGGTGCCCTCTTTATCCTTCCATATATATTAATTTTTTTATATTGTGCTTAAATTGTTTGAGGCAACTATCTAGCTTAATGGGTTAATGAGAAGAAGTGATTGGGTGGAAGTGCTCACACGGAGTGGTATGTTCACAGGGACTCCCTATGACGTGACGGAGAGACCACCAGGATGCGAGGAATGATACTTCTGGTGATAACGCTAAGCCTATGGCAGGCAGTGGTGTTACAAGTAGCTGCCAACATAGTGAGAACTTTTAGCGATGACAGCACTGAAAAGTTCAATCATTTGGTGGTGGACAAGAATACAGGACGCGTGTTCATAGGAGCCGTGAATCGCTTATACCAATTGTCGCCAGATCTGGAGCTTGTGATGAGCGAAACAACAGGACCTAAAGAAGATTCACCTGAATGTTCCACTCTTGATTGTCCACCGAGTGTTGTTAAGAAACCAACGGACAATGTTAATAAGGCCCTAGTGATTGACTACACAACCACAAGGCTGATATCATGTGGCAGTATATTTCAAGGCATCTGTGATGTTAGGAACCTACATAATATTTCTGATGTAGCTCAGGTGGTGAGAGAGGCTGTGGTTGCCAATAATTCTACTGCCTCAACTGTTGCATTCATAGCACCGGGTCCTCCTAACCCTCCAGTGACCCAAGTAATGTATGTGGGTGTTACATATACAGGCAATTCTCCATATAGGTCAGAGGTGCCTGCAGTTTCCTCCAGAAGCCTTGACAAGGACAAAATGTTCATGATTGCAGAGACTGCTGTGACCACAGGAACTCGCATGTTTGTTAATTCTCTGGCACGGGAGCGCTATCCTATCAACTATGTGTATGGTTTTAGTTCCGAAGGTTTTAGTTATTTTCTCACAACTCAAATGAAACACACAATTCCTTCTCCATTTATCTCGAAGCTGGTACGTGTGTGTCATGACGATGAGAACTATTACTCCTATACTGAAATTCCAATTGACTGTATTAGTGAAGGTGCAAAGCGATACAACCTTGTGCAGGCTGCTTATGTGGGCAAACCTGGGTCGGACCTTGCAGCAGACTTGGGTATCACTGCCCAGGACGATGTTTTGTTTGCTGTGTTTTCTGAAAGTGACCAGACTGAAGGAGAGGTATCAAGTAAGCCAAGCCAGTACAGTGCTCTCTGTGTGTATTCTCTGAAGGCAATCAGACGCAAGTTTATGCAGAATGTGAAGACTTGCTTCAGCGGAATTGGCAGTCGAGGCTTGGATTTCATATCCCCTAGCCACACCTGTGTCCTCACGGTGAGTAATCATATTTATTATTTTTTATTATGAAGAAGAAGTTGCTACACGTACCTAGTTTGTTTTCAGTCTATTTGTTATGCATTATAAAGTGCATACCTCTTTATTATTCTGCTTATCTAAGTTTTGTCCTACTTCACCCTTAAACAGCTACAAAAATTACTTGGGAAAAACTGCACTTAAACTAGCGTGAAATATTTTCAAAGTCCTATAGAATAACAGTGCACATGCGCCAGAGTTTGTAGAGCCACCAATAACCCACAATCGAACCACATATTGATTATTATCCTCGATAACTATCTGTCGCTATGAAATTTAAATGACCAATATTTGCAATAAATCCCCCAAATCTTTGTTAAAAAGATATATTAATAATATTAAAATTACCAAATGTTTATTAAAAAAATGGGTGTACACTTACTTATCACTCCCTAATGCTGATCCAATTAGCGATAACCCAAAACAACGATAGAAAAAATCATAGACTATGTATATATACTCTGTGGAGAAAATAGCAGTTAGCATCACAATATTTCTATCAGTGTCATAATATTTTGATTTGCATATTTAAATAAATACTTCAAAACTGTCTAATAATGTTATAATTGCTTGAAAAAGTTTAAAATATCAAATAATGTTAGTAAATACAAAAGAAGAGCTATCTATCTATCTATCTTCGGGTTTTTACAGCTGCTGCCGTCTTCCCATGCCAAACCTCCAAAGCCTACGGTCTTGAGCTATAGTTCATAATAATATAACTGAAAAATCAAGTGCTAGTAAAAGTATAGTTGAGCCATTACTTGCCCTAACCTAGATCTATGAAGCACTTCTTCTACATACTGTCCTTTATGGGCATTCCTAACCTCAAATTTACTTTTCATGTGGTTTTAGTTTGGTTGATTATTCATTGTTATGCTAACTTTCAGTAGTAGACTAGACTAGTAATACAAATATGAGGTCAGTCAAAATAACCTAACTCATAATAATTAAAATAAACATCATAGTGTTTCATTGATTAATGGTATAGCCCATTGTTTAGCCATAACCTCTCCATTATTAAGAGTTTATGGACAAAGTTCATTTTTAGCTACCTTATTTGTCCAAAGATGGCATGAGTGACATGCAGTCAACATGCCGACGCAATGAGACATCTAGCAGACACCTAAGGTATTACTAGGATGTTTGAGATCGGTCGGTAAATTTTTCTTAGAGGCCTCTTTGTTCAGGCTTAAGGATATTTTACAAGCCTGAAAATCTTGGACCCCCTCCCGAGAACTTGCTCCTTGGATTTTTCCATCCTAAAAAAATCCATTCACCGTGTCCAGGTTTGAACCCACGACCCTCGGAATCAGAGGCAAGGAGCATAACCACTAGTCCACCGCGGCCGACTACTTCCTTTAAATATTAACAAAAGTAGGCTAGCTATTTTAATTGTCAACATTCAGACCTAGCAAAATTCCATTATTCACATCATGGATAAATAACAAATATATTTTTTTGATAGATTTTTAATGTAAATTTTATCATAATTGGATAAACTATTTCAGCTAACAAAAAACAAGATAAAATTATTTGAAATTGAGCAATTTATTGCTAGCCATCATTACTGTTATAATTCCATTTGTATTTCTCTTTTAAGCAAAATTTATGAAACCTTCTTTATGCAAAGAGCGACTCTTTCCTCCTCTCTATGACGTAGAGAGTATTCTTAAAACTGGTTTTATGATTACTGTCTATGTCATAGAGAGAGAGAAAGAGTCGTTCTTTGCTTAAAGATGGTTTCAAGAATTCTGCCCTTTATATGAACAAAAACAGTTTGGTGCTAATCAGTAATCAATAGTTATGAAGTTAAAGTTTTAACAAAACTAAACTATAGCTGTAATTTTGTAACAGGTGTAAATCGTAACATTATTCAATTTGACTGCTTATAGCAAGCAGTTTCAGATAATAAAACAATAGTCTGCAAAATAAAATGGTTATAAGGAAGCTAATTAAGTGAATTCAGGTAATGATAGCTGAGTGATTTGACATGATGCCTTGGTGCACTGATTCGAGTCCCTGTGGGGAAGAAATTTTCTCATGGAATTCTGGCTAGTATGCAAACGGTGATCACCCAGCATTGTGAGGAATTTGGGTAGTTAACATTAAGTAGCAGCTCCAGGTTGAGAAAACCATTAAAACAGCTGAGGGACCCATCATGCTGACCAAATGTCACCCATATACTTGCAAGATGATCATCTTTCTCTCTGATTAACACATATTAATGTGAGGCATCTCACTGGTAGCCCAAGGGCCTTCTAGGCATGTTGTGCCCTGGAGTTATATTAAAGGTACAAAAAACATTCTTAAAACAATTATTTATAATGGGTTTTACCAGGGTATCTAATACAATGTGTCACTATTGTAGCGCAAATAACTGTAAATGTGTTACAATAGGCCATGGATTATTCCTATTGCTTTTTCTATTGCAACATCTACTGATGCACTCTGATACTATATCCTATGTTGTTCAGTCATGTGATATTTGGAACACATTGTTTCATGAATTAGAATTCAGAATTGTATATTGTAAACATGACTATGTTACCTTAGGTTAGTTTAGGTCATTAGGTTAGGTTCTGTTTCATTACATTACGAATGTTATAATAAATTTTGGATCCTGTACCCCAATGGAATTCAAGAACACTGGTAGTGAATGAGCTAGCCTAGATGGCAAGTGTTAATAATGTTTATACCAAGTGTTTTAGGTTATCTCTATTTCAACTTATAATTCAATGCTTCATAATTTTGACCTTCCGGGAAATTCTCGTATAAGACTTGAAAGCATAATAATAGTCCCTTCGATTGGTTGCTGGCCAAAGGAAGGCAAGACCAGTGATGGGGCTGCCATCTTATAGCCTCTGGTCAGGCTTTTCTGGAGAAGAAAAGAAAATAAAGGAAAGAAGAAATGGAAGAAAGGAAAGACTCCCTAGCCCTCAGATGCCCTAATAGCATCAGGGTCAAAAAAAACAAGAGTTAACCAAGAGAGGTTAGATAGTAAAGTTAAAAGAGTGCAAAACACAAGTAAGTGGAAGAAATGTTTTGCTCAGCTTGGGCACCTTGTGGTTGCCATCCACATATCCCCTAGATGAGGACCCCTGAGGGACTACGCCAATTTTGGAATATATTAAACAGTACCAACTAAATTGGAAACACCATCTTGAAAGAATGAGTTCAAATCGGATCCCCAAAGCTGTTTATAATTATATACCAAGAGGACGAAGATCACTGGGCCGTCCTATGAAACGCTGGAGGGAAAATTTTCTATAGGATCGTAACAGGCCTTGGCCTAATACTTGGAAGGGAGAAGATAATTTTGACCAAAAACCATGTATACATTCCTCAGGTCACCAATCTTCTTTTTTTATCACAGCCAGTAGTCATTACACTATTCCCCTGAATTGAAATTAAACTAATACAGCTACTTGGTTATTTTACTTTCATATCCCAATTTTGTTAATATAGTAATCTATTAAATAGAACACATTCATCTAACGCTAGGTTTAAAAACGGTTTTTTAAACGTAACATTTGGTGAATGGGTTGTAGAGTGAGTTTCACTCGATTTGTGGCCACTACCATGGACACTGCATGAGCAGCGCGAGTTGACTCAATGCTTGCAGTCACTTTTCCCGCTATCAGCCGCAGGTCAAGTGAAATACTACTGTATTAACAAAATCAGTCCTAATCTCCATCAAGAAGATCCAATTTATAAACAATACTTTCGTATTGATTTATCGTTAAGACTTTATAATAAATGTTACAAATAAGTCTCCTCCTAGGTATTTTAGTTTCTACAATAAATTATTCTTGTTCCGATATCAGATTAAAAAGAAGTTTGGGTGGGGTTGTACAAGACCAGCTTTTTACTTACTCAACTTATGCCATTTTTTATATAATTTAAAATATTACAATGTGTTAATGATACCATTTATCTTCGAGAAATTACGATCGTGAAAATATGTAAATGTATCGTGAAATGAACTAGTGGAAATACAATTTTACGTTGTAACCGTCAGACATGTTGAATTTTTCATAGAATAACAGTTATGAAGAGGTAATTTTTTTATGTATTAAATCACATTTAAAATGCAAGGAACCTAAAAGCTAATCTAATCTAATTCAATTACTGTAACCTAGATGAATTCCAGGGAACGTTCTTTTTTGTTATTTTATGCGGTTAAATAAGTAGAAGATCAATTCGGACATAATTTATTGAAACCACAGTATGCTTTAGCAGTGGGTTTATTGCTGGTAATCGTTGGTGTATCGCTGGTCATCGGTGGTATATCGCTGGTTAAAAGTGTGATAATTGGTGGTTAGAAGTAAGAACTGATGTAACCTTTGTGGTCATGACAGGAAATAGTCCCACTTTATTTTCATATTTAAGTGTAAAATGAAGATACGATAATTACTTCTTCGAAAGTAAATACGTTTAATATAATGTTTTATTAATATTATTTCTTGCAATTAGGTACTGTTGAAGTGGGTAAATAAAAAGCTGCTCTTCTCCCACCCGGCCAAAGTTTTTTTTTTTAACTTTTTTTAAAATTTAAGACGATGCAATTTTAACATAGTAAGTAAAGTGATCCCACAACAGGCCTCAGGAGGCCCTTGGGGTAGTAGGAGGTTAAGGCTCCCACTTTTTCTAGACAATCGGCACTTTATGTCAGCCGGGTTGTCAGCCCTGCGTGACGGCCGTCTTTACCCCCAGAACAAGCGTCTGGTACTCATTTCCATTAGAGGCTGAGTCGACCCCAGGGCCATAGTGCCGCCAGAGGGTTTGGGTCAGTTTAAAAATCCTGACCCCAACGGGACTTGAACCCTCGACCCTTCGGCTTGTAGCTCAGTGCCTTAACCACTTCGCTATGGCATGTAAAGTAAAGTGATCCCACAACAGGCCTCAGGAGGCCCTTGGGGTAGTAGGAGGTTAAGTCTCCCACTTTTTCTAGACAATCGGCACTTTATGTCAGCCGGGTTGTTAGCCCTGCGTGACGGCCGTCTTTACCCCCAGAACAAACGTCTGGTACTCATTTCCGTTAGAGGCTGAGTCGACCCCAGGGCCATAGTGCTGCCAGAGGGTTTGGGTCAGTTTAAAAATCCTGACCCCAGCGGGACTTGAACCCTCGTCCCTCCGGCTTGTAGCTCAGTGCCTTAACCACTACGCTACGGCATGCCCCCTTTTAACATAGTCCATAACTGAAATATGACCTAACTGATAACTAGCTTGGATTTTAGGTTTTCTGTTCTGTACCGAAAGAATAAATAAAAAGACTGATAATGTGAGTTTCATGAGATGTCATTCCATATCGAGTAGTCTTAACTGTGCTCAAAAATGCCTACTTTACCAAATTGCAATTGTGTTATTTTTTACCTGGACTTGCCTTTTTTTTTAAATTAAATTTACATAATTCATCCCAGTTCAGCTTTGCCAGGTCTCCAGAGATTTCTGGGGATCTTCAGAATTTTATCTGAACTTCGAAATAATATAAAAATGTGAGTGATTTTACTTTTTGTTCAATAGATGGATTTACTATAGTTGAAATTCAGGCTGTATATTTTATTAATTTCTCAGTTCTTAGGTCTGTTTTGCTGTTAATGAGTGATATTACATATTTTTGAAAGCCTAAAATAATATTTTTAGAGTGTATTTTAGGTGTGTAAATCTACATCCTTTTAGAGTGTAGAATTTCAAGGGCTACTAATTACACTATTCAGGAAGATTAAGAATGTTAGGGTACTTTATTTTTGTTAGCTAAATTTTTAGACTAAACTGTAAACAAAACTTACATAAGTGGAATGATAAGTGCAGTAAATTGCACAATTAAAGACTGTCCACTGAAAATGGATTGGATTCACAAGAATATAGCTTACTAGGTAATTAAGAACAATTTGACTTATTCTTCATATTAACTTTTATTGCTTGGCTATTTTACTTCTTATATTACTGTTTGTGAAATATTACTAAAATTATGTGGTGTAATTAATCTCTGCTCTTTGTATAGTTTTCCTTTTTTTTTTTTCCAAATAAAGTTACTGCATTAAAAGTTAAGTTTTATTATTATTAATGAAGAATAATTATTACTTTCTATCATCATGAAGGTCATAGATAAAATATTTTCTTACGTAACAGTAGTGTTTTAGGCATCAAGGAATGTCTTTCAAATAATACAGTTTAACATATAACTCTATTTAAGAAATTACTAATGCAATAATACCACACTAGTGTATTACTTCTGTTTGAACTTGGCAACATTGACAGTGCTTTTTTCCATCAGAATTAAAATTGAGACATACAATGTCAATATATTCTAATAATTAATGTATTAACTATTGTCCCATTCATTTAACTTATCCATCCATAATAATTCTGCCGAAGGCAGGTCCTTCACTGCAATCATTTTCATGCTATGCTTGCAGCTTTACTAGGGAATTGTAGGTGTAGTAGCTTCCCGTTGCTTTCCACACCGATGAAGGATGATGATGATGGCCATATGATTTGGGGGACCGTTTGGGCCTTAAAGTTTTCCTGACATTTGTCTTACAGGTGAGGAAAAACCCTGATAAAAACCTCACCCAGAAAAACAGCCATGACCGGGGATCGAACCTGGGCCCGCTGCGTGACAAGGCAGCACGCTACCTCGAGACCACAGTGGTAATGGTAGATAAATTTCATTGGATCCACCATAAAATCTATCTTGGGTTCTGTTAAGTTATCCTTTTCTTAAATTATATTTGAACTTGTGAATTTTGTTCTCAGGTTTATCAATGTATAATTTATTATAATTTTCTAAAATTAAACATGATTATTAATGATAGTGAAACGCATGTATGTTGACAAAATGTAGTTTGTCTAAAGTAATATATCTGTCTTTTTGAGTAATAGTAATTTATCTTTTATTTATTTCTTTTTTGAAGTTACTATTTTCAGACTCATCCACTAAAATTATAGGCTTTTTGGTTTTGATACTTTTTTCCATTGCAAGTTATTATTTTCAGCCATTTTGTTATTGTTGTTTGGTTGTATTGCAAACTTAACATGTGACGCAAAAATATTTATATGTTCCAATCATACACCATGAGCATGCACCACAAATGTAAAGTGGTTTACGCTCTGGAATCATGGGATGCAGCCAACATATATACGATATTTAACAAACCTAAAAGCTAACCTAATGAAAATTAAGTACTCTAACCTTTGAAAGGTCAACCTAAAAGCTAACCTAATGCAATTTAAGCATTCTAACCTGTGAAAGAAAGCAGTGTCCAAAAATAAATAGTAAGTTGTGTAATTCTGAAGTATATGTGTATAGTTAATTAGTACATACTCTATGTTGGCTGCACTGGAACTCGACTTCATTTTTGTTTAGAATATTCATTGTAATCAATATGGCTGCCACATCTTCATGCTACGTATGTAGTTAAATATCATAGAAAAATGTGTTGAAATAATCGTTAGAAAAAATATAAAAATAATTGCAAATGGTTGAAAATAATTTGAAAAATGGAACACAAAGAATAAAATTTGATGGGAGTTTATGAAGGAATTATAAAAGTTATGTCACATGTTGTAAAGAATATCTTAAACTTGTAGTACACTGGACCCATTCATGGACATGAGAAAGAGTATACTATATAGACTAAAGGCATTGGCATGCATATATAGAAAATTATAAATTTTAAAAAGAAAGCAATTCTTATAATTTTTTGACAATTTGTTTAATTTAGTATATCAAAAAATTGTTTCATTGTAATAAATCATAAATGTAATACTCAAATCTTTACATGTAAAATTAATTATTTTTAAATTATGTTCTAATGTTTGGCCAATCTACCATTCTCTCTAAAATGTGTATTCTCGGAATTAGTTACATATATTTAAAAAAAATATACCTGATGAACTCAGTCTTCTTAGCTGGTTTGTAAGTTTTTGGATTTTTATCCATCTTCAGCTTTCTGTCATTTCCTGTTTTTTAATTAGTTTATTTTTTTAGAATCAGTTTGACTTTTTAAAGAATAGTCAGCAGTTTCAGAAGTTTCTGTATTTTGCAACAATTATTTTTTAACTGTCTAAAAACCTATTTATTTTTCATCTTGATTGCACTGCTTTAACAGTGTTCAGAACTGATTGTAACTTGTTACTGACTCCATAATTATTCGATATTAATGTGTCTCCCATAGTAAGTCAGCTATGATTATTAAATATTGCAATTTTTTTCATATTGTGTTTTATTTTCCTTTATAATATATTCAATATGTATAGGTCCTAAATTAATTTAATAATTTATGCTTGTGCACTGTTTTGAATTTTGCAGTATGTCTCCTTTTCATAGTAATTTTATTTACAAGTTTGTAATTAGAAACCACAAACTATAATTTACTATACATTGTTTCCTAGATCATCTGTATAATCATGAATGTACCTTCCATAATTATAATTATAATAATAATAATAATAATAATAATAATAATAATAATAATAATAATATGCTACTCTAATTATATTTTATGCTTTGTTTGAAAATTTCATACAAAAGCTATGAACTCACTATTACTGAGAATATTATGAATACACTTCAGTTGATATGGGGGCATGCTGTAACCTTCTGGCGGTACTATGGCTCTGGGGTCGACTCATACTCTAACGAAAATGAGTACCAGACACTTGTTCTGGGGTAAAGGCGGCCGTCACGCAGGGCTGACAACCCGACTGACATCAAGTGCTGATTGTCCAGAAAAAGTGGGAGCCTTAACCTCCTACTACCCCAAGGGCTTCTGAGGACTGTCGTGGGATCACTTTATTTCACAATACAGGTCACACACCACAGCTAAAACTGAGTGAGTATTTTAATTAACAGCTCATGTCATTAGAGTCACACTTTGAATCGGGCGATGAATTTTGCACAGAGGCCTCTCATTTCAGATTTAAAGTACTTTTATGTGCCATAAATCTATGACACTGGACTCACAGCTTTACTTTCCTTCCAAAGGAAGGCTCACTATTTAATGCTCTTATTAAACCCATCAATCCTGACTGGGTTTGAATCTCGGTTCTTAGGCAATCATGGTAACAGTTAATCCACTGGGACCAACAAAAAATTCTTAGTTTAAATTACACTCTTAATAAAAAATTCTACCATGGACAAGAAAACTTGCTAGGATCTGTTCATTTTGATCTCCAAGAGACTACTTAAAAATAAGTTGATTTTTAATAGAAAGGAATTTAGAAGATGATAATAATAATAATAATAATAATAATAATAATAATAATAATAAATAAAAAATTAAGTTTCATTTAAACTGGCAGACCTAATTTGTTCTGCTGATGATGGAACTAGTCCCAAAAGGTCTAGAGAGTGTTAAAACATCTTACATACAAGATGACTATTTTATAGGTTTTATTTGTATATTCTAATTATTGAAACTGGCAGAATTAAGACAATAAGGCCTTATCTTCACTGAGGAAAACCAATTTTAAACGTAGTATATTTATTCATTCTATTAAAATTTCCCTTTATTTTAAATTGCAAGATGTAACTTAGAGTTCTTTTTTAATGTGATTTCAATATTAGATAATTAATAATGACTTCTTGATTGAGATCTGTCATTTAAATTTGAGGAGCACATTTCAAAATGTAATGAGATTTCATCCCTTCCTAAAATTAAAAATTAAGTCGTTCTTCTATTCTTTTCACCCTGATATTAGGCCATGTTCCAGACCAGTAACCTGCCCTTAGATTTACTTTGCATTATTGTTGCTGCCTGTAATGCCAAACACTAATGTATTTAGACATGTTTCACGTGATGATTCCAAGCACATAAATATTTCTACTAGATGAGTACTATAATCCATAAATCTATTGTGTACTGTATACAAATAGTTGAAATGGGAGTGCCAGAACATAAGTTTTCATTGAACATATGTGTAAGTCATAAAAGTTAAATTTTAAACTCACGCCCCAAATGGTAGTCAGTGACCAATCTCAATTCAGTGAATTTTGTTTTACAACCAATGATAGTCATGTTTCACCTCACTCTTCATCAATTTCTTTTTATCAGCTCCTACTTTTGTGATAAAGAAATGCTCCTCCTTTTTAATATTCTGAACAGTACAGAGCATTATTTTTCTTTAACAAATACATTGAATATAGCAAATAATGAAAAGATTCCTTGATTTTACTGAGTTGTTTACTAAAAAAATGAATTAATAACCTATAATGTTGATTATAATGTACAGTTTGATGTGTTCAATTATTTCTCCACTAGGGTGCATTCTTACAATATTGCAATCCTATTTGGCAATTAATAATATGATCAAGTTGCAGTGAATATACATAACCTCACATTTCTGATTTGTTTTCAAACATTGCCATTTACATTAAATATATAAATATTTTAAAATACCAGTAACTATATTTAAATAATGACTTTTGAGTAAACAGCTTAATTTTATTAGTTAAATAGTCCTAAAAAAATGCCACTCTTGATTTCCAAATCCTCTAGATGAATCCGTCACTTTGTGACTTGTGAATTTATCAGTAATTTGAAAATATGAACATGTTATTGATTTTTTTAATTACTTTGGATAAAACTTTCATTTTGTTTCTTGTTTGTTTTATTGAATTTGTCCGCCGCTGTGGTCTCGAGGTAGCGTGCTGCCTTGTCACGCAGCGGGTGCGGGTTCAATCCCGGTCGGGGCTGTTTTTCTGGGTGAGGTTTTTATCAGGGTTTTTCCTCACCTGTAAGACAAATGTGAGGAAAACTTTAAGGTCCAAACGGTCTCCGAAATCATATGGCCATCATCATCATCTTTATCATCATCATCATCATCCTTCACTGGTGTGGAAAGCAACGGGAAGCTACTACACCTACAATTCCCTAGTAAAGCTGCAAGCATAGCATGAAAATGCTATGATTGCAGTGAAGGACCTGCCTTCGGGTAGAATTACTATGGATGGATTGGTTATTGAATTCATTCAGTGGTGTTCTTAGAAGCAAGGTAGTGTTGTCTAATGGTAAATGCTGCTGAGAATAATTATTTTATTTAATTTTTTCTTCGGTATAAAAGTGATAGATGTCAGTAGGATAATCATACAAACAATTTTGTGCTTATGGAAATTTGAAATAAAACCCAAGGGAAAGTAACATCTATACAACTACAAAAACCACTTTCTTTTGCTACTGGTAGTTTGTTTATAAGATTGATATTCAAATAAAAATGGGGCCCCAGAACTTTTTTATATTAATTGCACAATTAATTAGAGCAAATAGTTTTATGGGAAATTAAAATTTTTAACACTTGTGTCTATCATTTGGGGGGGGGCAAATCACTTTAATGATTGTTAGTTATGTGTGATGAAAGCATGAAATTTGATTGAAATTATTTATTATCAACTTTTCAACAAAGTATTCAAGGGACAACCATGATAGAGAAAAACACTGTAACATTAACTAGACAGGAATTCATTCCTCGTCACTTGTGAATCTCACTATACTTTTTTCACAATTCGTCTGCAAATATTACTAGGATTAATGAAACAGTTCGATGAAGGATTGATCAGAGACGACAGTAATTTTAATCATAGTACTTCCTTCACTAATCTACTGTTCTCCTTTCTATCTATGTGATCATTCCAGTTTAGTCTTCTATCATTTATTCAGAGGTTTATAGGTTCAATTTCACATTCTTCTCTAATAACAGAGCTGCGAATTTTCTCTCTGTGATTTTCCTTAAAATTTTCATTTAGGTTGTTTCATTGATTTGTTTTGTTTTTTGAGTTTCACACCCATATGTTAGAACTGGTCTTATGACAGATTTGTAAATTCTTACTTTTGTATCTATTCTTAAATTTTTATTTTTCCAAACAGTATTGTTTAAACATCCCGATATTTTGTTTGCATTATTTGCTTGATTGAGGATTTCATCTGTTATTCTGTTGCTGCTATTAATTTCTATTCCTAAATATTTCAATTTCATGTCCTTTTCTATACTTTTCCTTTCTGTTTTTAATTTAACACATCATGGGTCCTTGGATATTGCCATTGATTTGGTTTTATATGTTGATTAATATAAAGTGATATAAAAAATGCTATTTTTAAAGACAATTCATTACTTCAACATACAAGAACTGAATGCAAGTAATAACTAGAATGACTTACTGGTACTATTGAACCCATAGGTTCGTGGCCACATGGACATAAGCTTTCCATACATCCCTAGCCTGAGCTAATGTTTTCCAATCATCCCTGTTTAATCTGCTTCCTTCCAATCACAGTTGATGTCATTCTCCCACCTCATTCTTGCACCTATCTACTCATTGCTTTCCATCCCCTCTTTCATTCCCCATTCGTGCCACATACCCTGCCCATTGCATTCTGTGGGACTTAATTGTCCTTATTATATCTGGTTTCCTGTTAAGATCACATAGCTCTCTAACATGTAGTTTTCTCATTTGCCTTTCTGTTTATCTCTCTTGGGTACATACATTTTTTCTAAAAACTTTATTCTCTAATAATTGTAATGTTTTCTCCTCCCTTAAAACTCTAGATCTTCGTCTTGGCACAACGTGCAGGCAGTAGTCCCCCAGGGCAGTGTTCTCAGACCTCTTCTTCTCTCAATCTACATAAATGACTTACCAACTGTACTAAAGCACTGCCGTTATCACCTCTATGCCGATGATCTCCAAATTTACCTACATTCACCTCCTCATTCTCTCTATTACAGCTTGATGAAAATGAATGACGATCTCATATCCATCTTTAACTGGTCTTCAAGTATCGGTCTAAATCTAAATCCTAAGTCGCAAGTAATTCTAATGGGACAACAAAGACTGCTTACAATCTTTGACATATCGACACTTCCAAACATTGCTATAAATAATACAATTATCCCTTATTCTTCTTTAGTAATAGATCTTGGACTACATCTAGACGCAAATTTAACCTGGTAAACACAAGTGAAAGACATATGTAAAAAGACTTTCTCCATCTTACATTATCTTCGATGTTTAAAGAATTTTCTCGCAGTTTCGTTAAAATAAATCCTTCTGCAGAATCTTGTGTTGCCACACTTCGATTATTGTGACATATATAATGATCTAAACCATGACTTGTCGCAGAGAACTGCAGTGTGTTCATAATGCTTGCGTTAGATTCATTTTCATTATCTGCCATTATGACCATATTTCCAAACACTTTAATAACCTCTCTTGGCTCCGTCTTACTGACATATAAATTGCACTCTCTTTCACTAATTTTCAAGCTTCTGAATTCCTAAATTCCTACTTACCTGGCGTCCAGATTTGAGAAGTTATCCTCTTACCACAATATTGACACTAGGTCGCAAGATAACAGTCTGCTAACAATTCCTCTTCATAGCACTTCCTCTTATTCTACTTCCTTCACAGTAGCCTCTGCCCGCTCCTGGAATTTCCTTCCTCAAGATATCAGGGGTTGCCGCACACTTGGCACCTTTGAAGTCACGCTTATACAGTTACCTGTTGTCTAATAATTAATTTTTCTCTATTTATTTAAATTTATTCTATGTTATTAATAATCTTTTTCTCGTTTTTTATATATCTTGTACATATTATATATTTAATTAAGAGTAAATCAAAATACATTATAAATATTAATTGTATTGTATTTATAACATGTAATCGCGTATGTATATTGTAATTTAGATGTAAGAGTTTGTTTTTGTATTTTTTAAAACCTGGTTGTTCAGTGACAGACAAGGCCTTAAGGCCTTAACTCTACCAGGTAAAATAAAGCTATTATTATTATTATTATTATTATTATTATTATTATTATAAAGTAAGAGCCCAAGTTTTGCATCCATATAATATAACTGGGAGAATAAGATTTTTATATATTGTAAGTTTAACATTTTTGAGAGAATTTGAGAGACCCTGTAATGCATAATAGCATGCATTTCTGGAATTGAGTCCATGTTCAGATACTTTGTGCACCTCATTTATGTTTATAATTATTGTTCTTAGGTATTTGAATTCAGCCACTTCTTGAAAATATATCTCCTTTGACATTAACTGTCCATTTCCATTATATAATGTATTTCTGTGTGTGACCATATGTAAAACCAAAATTAATCAATTATCATTCAAGTGATTGAAATTGAAAATAATGCTCTACGATCAAGTGAACAACCGATGATTTGCTACAAGTTGTCCATATCTTGCCAGTAAAATTTTCATGTGAGACAGATCACTCTCACTCTGCATACATCTTCTTGACAGCACGTATGTTGTCGTGTTCATGCAAATGTTTAAAGAAATCTTATCTTTATTCTGAGTGACTTACGTCATAATATTAATAAAATATAAAGGAAATTAATGATGATCACAAGTGGCACAGCCTGCTAAACTCACACAACATAATGCACTGCCTTACAAAAGATTGTGAAGAGTTAAATACTATGGTTCCATGTCAATCCACAAGGACTGTAAAATTTCAGTGTGAAATTAACATTCAAGGAAAAAATCTTTAGCTACTGGAACATATGCATTTAAATTTTATATATATTTATTTTTTTGTACTCACCGTGTATATGAAGAAATACTATAGTTTTTCTGGCTTCACTTTACAAGAAATTTGTAGAAAGAGACAGCTGTGCTCACCTCTCTCACTCACACCAGTGTTGTTGGTGTTTCTTCACCAGATATTAATAGGGATGGGGGGAAGATGAAAACTGACAACAGGGTGGGTTCTTTCTTTTGTAACTGGGTGAAAGCAGTCAAGGATCTACCCTTATATCTCCATCTCTCTCTTTGCCAAGTTAAGCCAGATATACAACAAGATGATTTTTTATAATAATGTATGTAACCGTTGGGAGGAAAGGAGATTACAAGTATTTGAGAATAAAGTACTTAGGACAATTTTTGGACCAAAGAGAGATGAACAGACAGGTGAATGGAGAAGACTACATAACAACAAACTACATGGTCTTTATAGGAAGCCAGATATGATAAGAACAGTTAAGTCTCGTAGACTGCAATGGGCAGGACATGTTGCACATATGGGGAATGAAAGACTTGCATGGAAGCTTCTTGTAGGAAAGCCAGAGGGAAAACGCACTGTTGGTAGACCAAGAATGAGGTGGGAGAATAATATTAACTATGATTTGAGGGAAGTAGATTATACAGGGAATGATTGGAAAGCATTAGCTCAGGATAGGGATGTATGGAGAGCTTATGTCCGCGTGGCCATGAACCTACGGGTTCGATAGTGCCGGTGAGTAAGTAAGTAACCGTTGTTACAAAAAGTAAACAAATTTTAACTTTATTTAAAGTGATGAATATATGTATAGACTGGGATTAGAACCCAAGTCTCTGGTTTTATCACCAGTGCTCTTGCCATCTGAGCTACCTAGGCCTCCAATCTAAACGTGAATTTTCTCTTATTTATACAATTCCCGAGCACCAAAGATTATGAACTTTTGTTCAACATGCTATCTAGGCAGTTTTTTATTTAGAAGAAATTTTATTGGTAATTTAACATTACTATATAAAGTGAGTAAAGCTTTTTGTCTTCAAATATAATTTGTCATTCAGAGAGAAATGTTAAAGTAAAAATAAAAATATCAAAACTTGAACTTATTCAACTGTTATCCCTTTTTGAGAAAAGATGTTTATTCCTTTATTTGCTGTCAAAATTTATAAATCAAGATATTCTGATTTCATAATATGTTCTGCAAAAATGTTATTTCCGTAAGACATAAAATCATTTTCCAATTTTCATTAAAAAACGTATAATATTTTTGTTCCTTAGCTATAAAAATTATTTGGAGAGTGAGCTGTGTAATATATCTGGTTATGTTTTTTAGCTTATAAAAGTAATGTACTTTTGATTGTGGAAAATGGTATAATTTTTTTGTGAAAAACAGTATAAAAATCATATATTTAAAATTTACTTCCTTTTTTTTTAAAAAAAAGTAGAAATGTTCTGTACTTATGTCCATCATAATACCCAGTCAATATATGAGATGAGATGAAGGATCCTATTATTGAATGTTTGTGATATATGAGGATGCTGACCTTTCCTGTCATATAATCACAGGGGCAGATGTAATATGTGAAAAGTGTGTGGAAGAAGGGGGTGGAATAAAGTTTAAGCAGGGAAAATGGGAGAAATTCCAAGAAAAATCTGTCCTGGCTCAAATTCATCCACCACAAAATTCTGAAGGAGTGACCATGACATGAACTTGGTCCCAGAAATGTAGGGCAAATGTCTAACCACTTGCACCATGGAACCACTTGGAAATCTTAAGAGTAATGCCATGATAAATTAAAAGTTGATTGTGCCTAATTAATCTTCTATATAGTAGTTTGAAAAGACAGAAAATTGTATTCAGGGCCCAGATTTTAATAATGTAACATGAAAAAACCATATACAGTAAAACTTGTTTAATCTGGAACGTGAATAATGTGGAAATCTGTCCAATGTGAACAAATTTATTGGTTCCGGTGAAATAATAATAATTTTACGTGTATTTATTTTGCATAAAATGGAATCTGTCCAATTCAGAAATGGAAGGATATTCCTACACAATTCATGAAAAAAATGTTTACAAAGCGGAAAGACAGAGAAATAAATTAGTTTCTATTTAATTGAATTTCTGTTATGCCAAAAAAAAAAAGGAATGATTTGTATGACCATGTACAAAGAATGGAAAATGAAAGATGGCCAAAAAATATATACCAATGGTCACCCCCTGGAAGAAATAAACGTGGCAGACCAAAATGGAAATAAAAAACCTACGTCAGAACTATAATGGATGATAGGAATTTGGAAGAGGGAGATTGGAATGATAGAAATAAATGGAACCTGAAGATGGCAAACCTATAAGTGGGGGAAAGCCAAAGAAGATGAAGGAATGATTCCTGCCATCAGGTGAAGTATAGATTCTACCTGTACTTGAAATTTTATTTCAGCCTCACTGCACACCCGTTATGCGAAATACAGATTCTTGTCTTCCAAATAACCGTTGCACTGTAAAATCTTAGATTAGTTTAAGATCTGAAACTGATCTTTCACAGGTTGCATCTGAATTTATGGAATAAAGATGGTTAAAAGTTATGTATCATTGTCATTAAACGAAAAACGAAAGTAATTGACGATAACTCTCCAAATTTCTGGACTGATGCTCTAAAGTCAAGCTCTAGCTGTTGCTAAATCCCTACGGAATAAGGATTTCAAGGCATCTTCAGGTTGGCTGGACAGTTTTAAAAGACAACACAATGTAGTGTGGAATGAAA
Organism: Diploptera punctata; assembly: GCA_030220185.1. Lineage (NCBI taxonomy): Eukaryota > Metazoa > Arthropoda > Insecta > Blattodea > Blaberidae > Diploptera > Diploptera punctata. Next base: position 49,684 of record JASPKZ010009125.1, read on the forward strand.
TTTGCACAGGATCAAAGGATGTGGACGAAAGTGTAGTTAGTGAGTGGAACCCAAAAATGCATACTTTAATTTCAGAATATGCTCCTAAGAGATATTTTTAATGCTGACGATATATGTTTTAGTTTTTTTTATAATGCGGAATTTTGTCTAAAGTGGAAAAAAGAATTGGTCCCATGCGATTCTGCTTTGGGCAAGTTTTACTGTAGCAACTGGAAATTATTAAAAATAATTTCGTAATTGCAAGAAGAAAATTCAATGACTCAATTATTCCATTAAAATCATTAAGTGAAAAAAAATGAATACAGCCGTATGTACATAACCCATATGTCCCTCTTGGATACATGGTTGCTCCCCTAGCAGTCTAAGTATATTTTATATTTAAGCTTATTACTGTACAGATGTTGGTGAGTGGCATATGGTTAACACATCATCTTAGGATTGGGAAGGCTAGTTAAATTTTGCTCAGAGGTACTAATTTAGGCTTGAGGTTTTTTATGAGTCCAAAATTCTTCAGCAGACTTCCTCCCAGAAGAATTGTCCCTTTGATTTTTCAATCCTAAAAATCCATCAACCTCAGCCAGGTTTGAACCCATGACCCATGGAATTAGAGGCTAGGAACATAACCACTAGACCACCAAGAGCGACAATAGAGCTGTAGTATTGCATCAATATTAACTTTTAATTACTTATTCCAAATTGATTAGCTTTGAGTTTGTGTAGGCCGTAATACTTCATTATATCATATTCCATTCCATAGTAATTCTGCTCCAGGGCAGGGATTTCACTGCAATCATAGCATTTTCATGCTATGATTTGCAGCTTTACTAGGGCATTATAGGTGTGGTAGCTTTCCATTTCTTTCCACAACAGTGAAGGATAATGATGGTAATGATGATAATGATGGCCGGATGATTTTCTGGGACTGTTGGGCCCTAAGCTTCCTGACATTTTTCTTACAGGTGAGGAAAAACCCTGAAAAAAGACCCTCACCCAGGAGCCTGTCCTGACCGGGAATCAAACTCGGGCCCTCTGCATGACAAGGCAGCACGCTACCTTGAGACCACATTAATTTTCTTCTTTGCAATTATGCAATCATTTTTTATTAACTTGTAGTTGCTTTGTGGGTTTTACACATTGGTTTACTAAAATCTTGGCCCTACTATTTTTCTCTCCATTCAAGCTACTATATAGACTCTTTCACATGTGGTTTTAAGTCTGGCTAGAGAAATCAGTCTATTTTATTGAATGTATTGATTAAAATCAATTAAAGTTAGAGTAAATGATACAGGGAAGGTTAGAGTATCAATAAGTTGCATTGCTATATTTGCTCCACTTGAAAGTAAGTGTTAAAAAATCAATGAGGTCTTTGGTGTAGTATGATCTTATGGCAGCCAGCATGAGATGTCAGCCATTCGTGATGGCTGCCTTTATTATCTCCAGAAAATATATCACTCATTTTAGTTACAATGTGATTTGCCTGAAGGTGTAGGTCAGTTTAAAAATTCTGACCTCTCTGGGTCTCAAACTCCCAACCTTCTGACTTGTAGAATATCAAGTACACTATATTGTGCTCTGAAAATAAGTAGCTAACAATGTTAAATTGAATTAGTATATTCTACCCATTTGTTCATAAATTTTATGAGTTTTAGTAATAGTACACCACAATTTCTTTCTTTTTGAATAATGATGATGATAATAAGTTTTTCATATAATCTCAGTGGAAATTTCTACTGGTTTTGTGTAGTTTAAAATTTATTCAAAGTAACATTATTACTTTGTCTATATATAAACAGGTATTTCAATAGCCATATGTATAATATTGTCCACTGCTGTGGTCTCGAGGTAACGTGTCACGCAGCGGGTCCAGGTTCAATTCCTGGTCGGGACAGGCTCCTGGGTGAGGTTTTTTTTGGGTTTTTTCTCACCTGTAAGACAAATGTCAGGATGCTTAGGGCCCAACGGTTCCTGAAAATCATCTGGCCATCATTATCATCATCCTTCACCGGTGTGGAAAGCAACGGGAAGCTACCACACTTATAATTCCCTAGTAAAGCTGCAAAGCATAGCATGAAAGACTTGCCCTCGGGCAGAATTACTATGGATGGATTATAATATTATTGTATTATTATTTTTATAAGGCAGCTCCATGGGGCAAATGGTTAATCACTTGTGCTCGACTTCTGGGTCCCTAATTCACATCGCCTCACTCCATATAGGGTTCATGATGGATTAATTGGACCAGAATAGATGGTTTTAAATGTTTCTCCTGTTTTCTGTTGCCAAAAACTTAATTCTACCCTTTCTCCATACTCATGTCATCCTCTTCATTTCATTTAATTTTGTCTGCCTTGCATGGTCAGTAGGCATCTGTGTGTAACACAGACCTTACAAAATAAGGGTTTTATTCATCTCATCCCTCGACCTAGCATGATGCTGGACATGAGTAGAGGGTTTACTTAACTAACATTTTTACAAAAAAACATGCCTAGATTTTATATTAATGGTGTCTAATCCTATGAAAACCACAAAGGGATTGAAACAAGGGTGCAGTCTTTCACCAATTTTATTTAATATTTATGTAGAATCCATTTTAATGAAATGGAAACAAAGCTGCAAAGGTATGGGGATCCCAATAGGTAACAGATTTTTGCTGACATTACAATTTGCCGATGATCAACTGGTTTTACCGCAAGACAAATTTGATATGGAATTCATGATAAAAAGGTTGAAAAACACATATGAATCATGGGGTCTCCACAGTAAATTTACAAAAAACAGAATATCTGGCAATAAATAGCAATGAACGAGAAAATTTAATATTGGAAGAAGGAATCCAAATAAAGCAAGTGAAACAAACTAAATATTGGGAATAATAATGGATAACATTGAAGGTATAGGCAAAGAGAACATAAAACATAGAATTGAATTGAGTAGCAAAAATATCATCGTTAAATTCCATATGGTGGGATAAGCATATTTGGAAGGACACAAAGAAATATTTATTGGTAAAACATTGGTGGAATCTGTTGCAATGTATGGAAGTGAGGTATGGACAATCAATAAGTACTACAAGAATAGACTAATAGCTCTAGAAATGGATTATTTACGGGAGAAGTGCCAAATAGTCTAGATTAGAACATGTCACAAATAAGGAAATTAGAAACATAATGGAAGCAGAAGAAAGCATAATTGAAAACAATTGAGGAGAAGGAATTAAAGTGGTTAGGACATGTCTCAAGAATGGAAGATGAGCGATGGCCGAAGCAACTATATAAATGGCATCCGAACAGAAAGAAGAAAAGAGGGAGACCAAGGTTAACATTGGAAGGAAAACATGAAGACAGTAATGCAAGCTAGAGGGCTAAGCATCGAAGATGCCCAAGACCTTAGGCTTTGGAGGTTTGGCACGGGAAGATGGCAGCAGCTGTTAAAAACCCGAAGATAGATAGATAGATAGATAGGTGTCATATTTTGTATCTGTGAAATTATAAAAAAATAATTTTAAATTTGAACTACTGGTATTCCATATAGTTTATTTTTTCAATATAATCATCTACATTATTTCATCCAAAATGCAATTAATGTTTCATTAGCAGAATTCTGCCCTAATGAATAGCTGAACGAAAATATTATTTTTTAAAGAGTGAATGAATCACAATAATGCCTGTGGAGGAATGAGCCTAAAGTTATATTCACCGATCTATTGTTACAAGTAATGGTGATACCTGATTAGACATTCATAAATGAGTTTGAATTTTCATACAGTTATTAATATTTTAATGATATTTTGTGTTCAATTTCCATTTTATTTATGAAATGCTAATAATAAATGTCATTATATTAATTTCTTTTTAAAATCATAATTACTGCAAATTGAGTTAAATCAGACGTGAAATTACCTCTTTAACATACTTGTGCATTGATTGATCTCTAGCAGGACTTTTATTACCTTTAGTTTACATGCCAGATTATTTTGGAATTTGGAGATATATGAAATATCGGGTTTCTTATCTATTAAAAATTGGCTTAATAGTTCAGTTAGATCATATATTATGCAAAAAGAAATCTAAATTTGCATTTAGTTACAGCATATAACTGTAATCAGAATAATAATAATGTAACAAATAATAAAACTTAAGATTTTTTTAGTTTGTTTGTTTTCCAATGGCCAAAAATTTGTTTTTATGCCATTTTTCATGTAGGCTTCCTGTATAAACTTGATATAAATTTATTTGTCTTTGTTGAGGTCAAAGTACTGATTGTCCTCATTCATGATATCTTCTTTGTATAGTATGCAGGTGTCTGAATTCATTAGGTTTATTCTCTTCAGATGACAAGACAGGCAATTGTGGCCATTCAGGATTTGGTACTTTGCAATTATGTCTTTGTGGTTTGAAGTAATCAGGTTTTTCTTTACCATCTCTACATTTATCCACTGCTGGTTTTTATATTTCGTTTTTTTATATATTTGGTTGATTTTGGTTTTAATTTCTCTTATTACCGTATTCAGAGGTTTTGATGGTTTGTGCTTTGTTGTATTTTTGTTTATTTTTTTCCAAGAAATTCTGCTTCCTTGTTAGTTAGAAGCCAGTGTGAGGTGGAATCCACTCTAATGCAATGTCCTTCTGTTACAATTTCATATAATAGTTTTGTATGTGAAGGTGTAAATATAGGACAAAATATGATTTATTGAATTTGTTTTCATTATGTGCTATGACCATTTTTTACCAGATTAACATTTTAATCAGTAAGTAGATGGATTTGGTGTTGAATTGTCAGAAATGAACAGCTGTGAAACCAAAGATGGATTTATAAACAAAAATAATAATATATGAAATATCATTTTACATATCCTTCGTAAGTAGTATATATTTGATAATTAACTTATTACCTTTCCGTGGTTTGATTGTATATTTAAGCTATTTCCGAATAATCTTGATAAAATTGAAGTATTCAGTAACTGAAAAAAAAAGTCAAATTTTCAGTGAGTCAAGAAAATTACAAATTCAAAATTTTATTTTTAAGCATTATGAATTTTCTTGGTTAAGTTCTTCTATTGAGGATACATGGTTTTCAGCTTTTCAGTTGAATTTAAACATTTAATTTCTTCTAAAATATCTTTTTTTTTAAGGATTGAGAAGTGGAACAGTGAAAGTGAATCAGGGAATCAGGGGCATTGAATATTTGTTTTCCATAGGGCTCTTTATGGACTATACATACAATATGTGGCTTAATGCATTTCCATTGCTTAGAATTAATGAAAAATCCAGCTTATTGAATTGTATTAAATGTGACTTCTCAAAATATATGACCCTAATTCATGAAATGAATGCTCTTAAATTAGTTGCTCGATAAACTGTTTTGTCTGAAATGATCAATTTTACTTTATTTGATTCCAAATTGGAAGTATTACCGGAAGCTATTCAAGACACAGTATTTGACAATCATAAATAGGTTTACAACTATTACTTTTTCTTGAATTTATAGCCATGAAGTTTCAAATTTATGGGTCATGTTCCGAGCTAAGTTAATGTGGATGTTTGTATGGGAAATAAAATTAATTGTGCATGATTTGGAAAGCATATACAGTAGTAGGATTATGACAAAATATGAATTACATACGAAGTGGAAAGCTATTCAAAAAAGTTCAGTTCTTTCATGGATAAGGTAAATTAAATAATTCATTATTACAAAAAAATTAAATTGTTAATACCGGTATGATGTTCTTTAAAATTAAGTTGATAATTAAAGTTCTTTACGCGAGTTTAAAATTCAATTTTCCAAGAGAATAAAAATCATAATATGTTAAAATTATTAAATTTTGTTCCAGTTCTGAATTCACAGCTCTGAACATGGTCCAGAACCATAGTGTTCTATCTTGTTAACTGTCATGTCCCGTGTCCATGTGCATTGTGAAAATGAACAGGAATTTGACATTTTGGTTAAAAATGCTATACAAAAATTGTATTCCTGTTTTATTCTCACAATGCACATGGACATGGGACATAAAATATTCATTTCATAACAAGAATAATTATTCTATGAGATGGACTTAGAACAATATGGTTCTAGGCCATCAATATGCCAAAGTGTAGACCAGGTATTTCAGATGGCAATGCAGCAATGGTCTGAGAGACCTAGATTTGAGCACAGGTGTCAGAGGGATAAAGATTTCTTCTTTACTCCTGTCTCCAGATTTGCCCTAGTAGCCACTCAGCACTAATAATAAATTAGTGCTGGGGGTGAATAACACAATCTCTGTAGATTTTCTGTTGGCTTCAAATGATAAAAGTCCATCCGGCTATTACTTCTTTCGATCTCTTAACAAGTTATAGGTTAAAATTAATAGATTTGGCTTGGGCCAGGCATATTATATGCATTAATAATAACAGAATTATTATTGCCTCACTATGATGGTTGTCCAGAGGCTCACTTTGTTTCCCCACAGCTGTTGTATATAATTCAATACAAAGATACTGACTACTGCCAGTATAGTAATTCTGGAAGTTAAGCATTGTCGCACGGCACATGCTTCTATATAAATGGACAGCCATCATAGTGAGGCTATAATATCAAAAAAAAGGGAATCACTAAAAAAGTCTATAATGCACAACATTTGGTAACTATGAAATGGGAGGATGGCATAGTTAATGAAATTAGGACTCTGGGTATAAAAAAACTGGAAAGAACAAGCAAAAAACAGAAAGGTTTTGCTAGAGCTTCTTAAGAAGGCCACGGCCAACAAAGGGCTGTCGTGCCATTTATGATGATGTAAAGAGGAAAAATGATTTCATTCTATGCCTAACGAGTTGTAGTATGAGATTAAGGGTACCACCTCTGCAGAAATTCATCAAATTGTCTGAAGGTTTAAGCTATTTTAAACATTCGTACCTATTAAGAATCGAACATACAACCATGTGGATTGTATCATACTACCTTAATCAATTACAGTCCATTGGATCTCCTTAGACCAGTGTTAACATATGCATCAGGAACTTGGACCATGTTGAATTATTAGGGCATTTTGAAAGGAAGATACTGAGGCCCATTTTTGGTGCCTTGAAAGAAAATAATGTATGGAGAAAGAGATGCAATAATGAATTGTATAAGCTGTATAATCAGCTGGATATTCTGAATTTTGTTAAAATTAATAGATTGGCATGGGCTGGACACATTATTCGTATGGACAGCAAAAGGATTATAAAAAGAATCTACAATGAGCAATCTCTATTGATTAGAAGACCTAAATTAAGATGGGAGGATAGTATAATTCAAGACATGAAGATTTTAAAAATAAAAAACTGGAAGAATGAAGCTCAGAACAGGGAAGTCTGGCATTAGCTTCTAAAGGTGGCCTAGGCCCACGTGGGGCTGTCGAGCCATTGATCATGATGATGGTGATGGATAAATGTGTATCTTTGTGTTCACAATCCTGAAAACAGGGTGAACAATATCTTATCCTTGATCTTCCAAGAGGTGTTTTTTTCTTTCTTCTTTTTCTGCAGAACTACTTGCGGTAACCTGTTTCCCTTGCTGATATATGGAATTTACTTATAATTTGAAAGTGGTATTCATTTTTCAACAGAATCTGAAGCTGTGGTTGGATACCAGTTTTCAAGACAATTGCTGAGTTCAATGATGGAAGTTAATGCACATCTATTTTTGAATAGAGTTTTATTCCTTTAAAATTTGTGTATCTTTTCTAAAATTCAGTACTATTATTTTTCATTTGTGCCATAGCATTGTAATTTATTGACTATACTTTATATGTTTGAATTATGTGTTTCCTTCTTGCCTCATTGGATAGTATTTTAAAACAATATTATCTATAATTCTTTTTTTGAATCTTCTGTTTGGGGTCCTGTTCTTCTGAATTTTAAAGCAAAACTGAACAAAAAGAAATCGAACCAATGGTTAGTAAATGTAATGCTTGTAGCTAGCTAGCTGGCTGAGATTATATATAAACTTGAATTCTAGGAATTTGTTTCAAGCATGTTTAAATATATTAACAGTTATTGAGTTTTGTAGAAATAGATACAGTTTCACTAATGAAATGTAACTGGGGTTTACATTATACAACTATTCCCCACATTTCCAAGTTTATATTAATGTTTCTACATCAGAATAATGACCTACAAATAAAATTTGATCATGAAAATTGAAACTGTTTTGTTGTTTCTTAAATGACTGTTATATATTTATATATTTAAAGCATATTTAATCAGTGAGAATATGACCAGTAAAAATTGTTTTATCAGATGAATGTAATAAATTTCTGGAAGAACTACTTTTTTCTTCTAATTGTCAACATTAATGAAAATTTTCTCGCAATAGAGATTGTGGCTATAAAACAAGATATCATTATGAATGTCACTGTTCATATCTTTATGTACTTCTGTCATGTTCATAGTCTTGTGAAATTCAATGTTCTTATATGACAGTGAAATTTATGTTTTGAACTATTACATTGCTAAGATATCTGCAACTACAGACTTCCCATTCATTCTTTTTTTAGAATTTTTCTCATCATTGAGGGTTTTATCCAACCTATATTAATAATTAACATGAGTTTTAAAAAAAAATATGTAAATGACTGCGGACTTACAGACTATCATTTTGTAACAAACATTCACAAATTTCCCTTAATTAAAGTTCTCCATCGTTCTGTCCTCTGTGTCTTCATCCGTTACACCAAATTTCCTCATTGAATTCGGAATGTTATTCTTCTAGGTTGTTCTTGGTCTTCCTTTTCTGCTTCTTCTTTAAATTTTCCATGTATATACGGCCTCTGGTAGTCTTCCATCCTGCATTCTTCATACGTGTCCATACCATTTTACCCTTCTGTGTTCAATGTCATCGATTATACTTCTTTCTGTATTCATGCATTTTCTAAGTTCTGTATTCTAATTCTTTCCAGTAGAGATTTTCTGGCAGCTCTTCTCCACAAATCCATTTCAACTGCAGTTATTCTGTTGGCATGTTGTTTTATCATTGTCCAAACAAACTTCCAATCCATATAAAATTATGCTTTCTGGCATGGACTTAAAAATTAGTTGTTTTGTTCTGTTAATGATGTTTTTACTCCATATTATAGAGTTGGATATTCCTATGGTTTTTCTTCCATTACTGATCCTTTTTCCTATTTCTTTATTTGATGTTCCATCTTTCTCTACAATTGATCCCAAATAATTGAAACTATTGTTCTTCTTTACCTTTACCTATCAATAATTCATCTGAGTCATTTGTTGAATACTCTTTTTTCTTTGCCGATTTTCAATCCCCATTTCAGATATCTTGTTGTCAGCTGATTACACATATAATTTGCATCTTCTCCATCCTGGGTTATAATTATCTGATCATCGGCAAACATTAAGTGAAGTGATGTAGATATTTTCTTTCTGTTAATTCTAGTCCCATTTTTGCACACTTACATGACCATTCTACAAACAAATGTGTGTATATATATATATATATATATATCCATCCATCCATCCATCCATCCATCCATCCATAGTAATTCTGTCCGAGGGCAGGTCTTTCACTCCAATCATAGCATTTTCATGCTATGCTTTGCAGCTTTACTTGGGAATTGTAGGTGTGGTAGCTTCCCATTGCTTTCCACACCGGTGAATGATGGTGATGACGATCATATGATTTCGGGGACCGTTTGGGCCTTAAAGTTTTCCTGACATTTGTCTTACAGGTGAGTAAAATAACCTCACCCAGAAAAACTGTCCCGACCGGGGATCGAACCCGGGCCCGCTACGCGACAAAGCAGCATACTACATCGAGACCACAGCGGTGGAAAAAAAAAAGAAATATATATATATATATATATATATATATATACATATATTAAAAGTGTTGGTGACATCGAGCATCATTGTAACAATTCTTTACTTATCCCAAAAGGTTTTTGATAACTGAGACCCCATTTTTATTTGGCATTTATTGCTCTTATATATTTCTTGTGTTACTTGAATTAGGGAATCATCAATGTTTGCTTTACATAATGTCTCCCATAATTTTGTTTTTTGGTACACTGTCATATGCTTTTTCTAAGTCTATAAAAACCAATCCAATATCTTTTGATTTATTTTCACATTTCTCAACGATTTGTCATACTACAAATATATTATCTATACAAGATCGAGCTGGTGTAAATCCACATTGCTCTTCTAATCCACTGTAACATTTTTCTATTTTATTTTTTATAACTTTTCCTAGACATTTCATCAGGGAAATCATAACACATTCCATAGCAATTTTCACAATTCCTTCTGTCTCCTTTCTTAAATATAGTTATGATATATCCTACTGTCATTTCTTCCGGTATTTTTCCTTCTCTTAAAATTTCATTAAATATTTTTGTTATGAGTTTGATTAAAGTTTTTCCTCCATTATTGAATATTTCTAAATGCATTCCTCCCGGCCCTGGTGATTTGCCATTCTTCCCTTCCATTATAACTTCTTCCATTTCTTCCTTTATTATTTCTGTTTGTATTCCTTCAAATATCTTTTCTGTTTTAATCTCTTTAAATTCTTCTCTATTTTCATTTAATAAATCCTTAAAATATTTGATCCATTCCTTCATCTTTATAATGCTGATTTTTGTTTTATGTTGTGTTTCTTGCCTCAGTGATTTCAGTACCGACCATGCTTCTCTTGATATGCTGAAGCCTAGTTTACTATTAACATTTAAACATACTCTTTCCCATTCATCATTCTTTGCTTTCTTATTTTTCGAATTACATTATGATTTTTCTCAATATTTTTTATGATCTTCTTGTGTTTTAGTAAATGCTTCTTTCTTGTCTTTTATTGCTTCTTGTATGTCTTCTGACCACCACCTTTGTTTCTTTCCATATTCATCCTTTATTCCAAGTACCTTTGTTGCAATTTTATTTCACATATTTTTTATATAATTGTATAATTCTTCTGTTTCCAATTTCAGTGACTCATCCATTCTTTTTGGTAATAATTTTTTATACTGGGATCAATTAAAAAGTCTATATTCAAGTTTTTTCTTTAAATTTTATTACTGGCTGTTGAGATTTTTTTCTTTACTTGACTTGACACTATTCCTTTCCATGGCCGAAAGCATTTCATTTTCAGTAAGTAATGATCTGTTCCACAATATGCACCTCTGTAAGTTCTACTATGATTTGTCTTAATGGTGCTTCTTTGGAGCATAATGATACAGTCTGTTATGGATTTTTTATCTTTTGTATTTCTTTGCCATGTATGTTTGTGAATATCTTTATGTTGAAGGAAAGTATTGAGTATTCTCAAATCAAATTGATCACATATTTCTACTAAGTGTTCACCGTTATCATTTAGAACATTTTCCCCAAATTTTTCAACTACTGCATCATCAGTTCGTATTCCTACTTGGGTGTTCAATATTATATCCTTCCTTTGCAGTATTTGTTCTATTGTTTCACGTAATATATTCCAAAATCTATCTTTTTTCTGCATGTGAGCATCATTTGTAGATGCATAAATTCCAACAATTACAGTTTCTTTGGAAAATAATGTCATTTCTGTTATAATGAGTCCCAATAAGTTAAGTTCTTCTTCCATTTCTTATTTATCATTACAGAGACTCCTGCTCTCGCTCTAACATTTCTTGGTTCATCACTCCAGAGATTTATGATTTATCTATTTCTTCTTCTCCTTTTCTTTTTGTTTCTGATACTGCTATAATGTCCATGCCATATACCTCAAGTTCTTTGGGTATAATGTCTACTTTAGTTGAATTACCTTGTATATTCCAACATCCTATATTCATTTTCCTTAGGCTTCTTGTCCGTTTACCATAAATTCATTGTTTCCTAGGCTTAAGATTCGGTCTTTTAGCATTTTGTTTTTTTTCGATGAGTGAGAAACTGGCCCATGCATCAACCTCTAATCTGAACGATCAGTGATTTTTAATGAAGGTTGTCTTATTTGATGAACAAACTACAGACTTACATACTGTTTCAAATATTAGTTACGAACACTCCTTCATTCCATAATAAATCGTTCTTAAGTAGCCTTATATATATATATATATATATATATATATGGTGTATATTAATTTGCATAATTTTGTAGAATTATTACTACAAAATAAATATGATTGTAAAGTAATATAATGCATACGTAAGTATTTTGGGGAATTTATCATCTTCAGTAGATAGTACATTGTACATATAAAACATGTAGTTTAAATTGAAAAATGAAATATATTTTTAGCTTTCTTCTTTCACATTTTGGCCTTGTCTTTATATTGATATTTTGTTCATGGACTATAATAATGATAACACCTTTGTTCTATTGGTAATTATGAGTTAAAGAACTGTGAACAGACACTGTATTTAATTTTTTTTAAGGAGCTGCAACATTCTACTTCATGACTCTCTTTTATGGTAAATATTGTTTTTTGCAGTTATATTCACATGTCATTTCTTTTATATCTTTCGTCATATCACTGATCATCGAGCGAAAATTTATATAGATTCTAATTGAATCTGAGATTATCTCTACATTAATCCTTAGATTTTATAATCTGTAATTCGTTTAATATTAATGGCAATGTCAATCTTGTCACGAAAGTAATCTATACATGTGGTGCCAGGAGCTGTTCTGGGAACCTGTAAAGATTTCTCCATTTTGAACAGCAAGTTGTAGACAGAAAAAAATCTATAATCTTCAAACAGGTTTTGCAGAAACTCTTTTAAGTTTTAATTCCCTGTTATTCCAATAATTTGTATCTGTATGTAAAATGTGCTTATATCTTCTGTTAAATTGCCTCATAATTCATTTCTTAATGAAACTACACAAGTGTTCAAGATTGTTAGATAATATATATATTGAAATATCACTTCAAACAATTGCTCCTCATTGTAAAACTATAATGAATAGAGCAGGAAGTCGTTATAAATATGTGCATAAGATTTTAATATAGCAAACATTTGTTGGTGTCCCGAAATATTTCAAATTAAACTTTCCTTATGATTACTTCTTGTATCTTGTAAGCCCATGTTTCCCTTTAACAGAGATTTAGGCACTCCCCCCCCCTTACAGGGAAGAATTTGAACCATACTAATTTAGTTACACTTGTTTTCGTATAGATGTCATTTGAGTGGTCTGTGGTCGGCGTTCCGCCTCATACTGATATCTAGGAAACCAAAGTAGTACTAGGACGGGAAAATTCGGTAAATTTTGCTTAGAGGCCTTTTCATTCAGGCTTAAGGATCTTTCACGAGCCTGAACATCTTCAGACTCGGGACCCGCGGCTTAAAGTCTCTCCCGGAGGACTTGCTTCTTGGATTTTTCCATCCTAAAAAGTCCATCGACCCCGGCCGGGTTTGAACCCGCGACCCTCGGTACTTGGGGCAAGGAGCATAACCATTATTGTATAGCTGGTTTAACTTGGCAGAGGGAGAGAGAGAGAGATATGGAGATACAAGGGCAGATCTTTGACCGCTTTAGTCCGATACAAAAGAAAGAACCCACCCTTTTGTCAGTTTTCCTCTCCCCCCCCCTTTCCCATATTAACATCTGGTGAAGAAAAACCGACACCACTGGTGCGAGTGAGAGAGGCGAGTACAGTTGTCTCATCCTACAAATTTCTAGTAAATTTAAACCAGAGAGACTATAGTCCACCGCGACATCTTTAAAAAAAGGGAAGCAAAATTTCTATGCACAAAAATTAGTTTGGTTAAAATCGAGATTTACCAACTTGGAATGCTAAAAAATTAAAACAATTTTAATTTTAAAACTGGAATACTGAAATACTAAATGTGTTGAGTAATATAGTTTTCTTTAAAATGTGTAATTTCTTATGTATTGAACATGTATCTTGTTTTAATGTGTTGAAGACAACACAATATTTTTGGATAATATATTACGTTTTCTTAAAAAAACAAATAGTTTATCATTATCTGCTACTTTAATATTTTTATACAATCTAATATACTACAAATATATATATATATATATATATATATATATATATATATATATATATAATAGTATATGACTTTATTTCTGCTGCCCTATACCCATTTGAAGGGGCACACCGTAGCGTAATGGTTAAAGCAATACGCTACAAGCTGGGAAGGTCAGGGTTCGAGTCCCGATAGAGTCAGGATTTTTAAACTGACCCAAGCCTTCTGGCGGCACTATGGTCCTGGGGTCGACGTATCCTCTAACTGAAATGAGTACCAGACGCTTGTTCTGGAATCCGATGTGGAACGGTTGGGTGAAATGAGATGTTACATCTCTAGAGCAGGGCATCGTAAATCACACTGCCAGACAAGCAGAGAGTTCGAAAGTCGACAGCGTGAATGAGCTACACTCCCTAGGTGTATCAGAGCACTCACTTCGTCAATCGTGGTAAAACTTTACGTACCGGTGTTTCTCAGTAAAGTGATTTTGAAGTGTGGGATCAGGTTGTTGTGTTGTCGATAGGAACAAAGAAATCTTAATGGATTACTTGATACAGTTTATTTCTATCGGATATTTTGTTTAGGTGGAATTCAGAAAATCTCTTCCTACTTTAATTTCTCTAATTTCATTTGTATATATTATTTATTCCTTCCTTAAAACATTTACTCACGAATTAAATATCAGAGAGAAACATATTTGGAACGAAATAAATTTTTCGATCATTTAATTATGATGTGAATACGTATGCCTTGTATTGTTTTGTATTTAATATTGACAAGGTTGCCCGTTTGATCAAGTATTAATTAACCTCTCAATATTGAATTATTTGACACGGATTGGAGTGTTTTTGAAACTAAAAAAAGACATTTTACTGGAAAAGTTTCATTTTGTAGCTTAGATATATGACAAGAACATGTGGTTTGTTTTTATACACAGCTATAAAGAAGACATTAAAGTATCCACACATAAAAAAGAGGTTTGTTGCAATATATGCATTTGTTGATGGTATTGCAGTGACAGCTTATTTCGAGAACGTAAATACAGATACTAAAATGGCTTTTATACCAGGAGAGTTGAATAGCTGTAAAAATTTGAATTGTTTTTCGTTTAAAAATAAATTTACTTGTCAGCAGTCAGTTATACGATTAATTTAGAGGGAAAAGTCAATTAGATGTTATTGATCTAAAGTTTTGTTACAGAACTGTCATCATACATTTTCTAGTGTTTGCATAAAAATAATTTTATAAAATATAACTACATACAGTATAAGCTGAAAGTATTACACTAAAAAATAAAAATATTTGACTTCTTGACTTGCTGTTAAAACTGTGAGAGGAATAGACTACTTATATATGAGCATTAAATCTGAATGTACCGTACAGCCTTTTTTTTTCTAAGACTAACTCATGCTCCAAATGGCAGTCAATGACCAATCACATTTCATTGAATTTTGATTTACAACCAATCAGCCGTTTTTCACCTCGATTTTATCACTTTCATTTTATCAAGTGGCTCCCAGATTGTATATATAGTGCACGAATGCTTGCGAGATATAATAGAAAAACGTTCGTAGAAATTGATTATAATAAAAAAAAACGCTCTTTGCACTTTCTTAAACGTATTATTTTCCAGGAATCTACGATCCAGAAAAATATAATTTACATCATAGGACATCAGAAATTAATTAATAGCCTGTAATGATGTTTCATTTTTTCTCCACTAGGGTGCATTCTTACAATATTGAGATTCTATTTGACAATAAATATGATCCGGTTGCAGTGATGAACAAATGAAACATAACGTTTGTCAATTGTTTTCAAACATCGCCGTTTACGTTAGATATATAAATATTTGAAATAACTATATTTAATTAATGATTTGAGAGTAAACAACTTAATTTTATTCGTTAAATAGTCCTAATAAATGCCACTATTGATTTCCAAATTCTGTAGATAAATTCGTAAATCACTCGTGGCATTACTTATAAGTTTTTATACTTTTTTTATTGCAGATAATAAATTAAAGAATAGGGAATCAATTGGTTACATTACTCTGAAATGTGTTGTAAAATAGTATAAAATATATGTTTTCATTCATGAAGAAATTCAAATCGTTTACGTTTTCTCTTAATGAGTTTCCATTTAAATCTGAGTCCATAAATATTTTTTTTTCTTAAGGAACCTATAATAGTCTCTAAAGGGTCGATTACACGAACAGGGGTAACTATATTACGCCAGTTTCCACCTGTATAATGCTTATATTAAACTGGATTAAAATAGTTACCTCTATTGGTGAAACAGACTGTAAATGTGCTACATAACTTTCTTGTATATTGCTATTCTATTTCTAATATTTCTTCAATAAATCTTCCTGTTCCAAGATTCGGGAGAAAGAAATCGAAATTAAAATAAAATAATTTTGTATCGAAATCGAAATTAAAATAAAATAATTTTGTATTTTGAGGAACATACACACCCAATGGTTTCCACAAGCAAGTTCAAAGTATTTTTACATGTTCAAATAAAATCGTACATTGTGAATCGCAATATTATGGTCTCTGAGAAAATTTGGTACTAACCATATTTATCAATGAGAACAGATCGCGAGGAGTGTGTTGCATGTTTTGTTTCATGCTGGTATGTATTGTGACCCAAGTACTCGTAATTTACCAACTCGCCAGTCCGTCTCATCTCTCGGACGCACAGTAAACAAGATGGCTTCATTTGAAAAATATGCCTTGCTGAGTTTTGTCAGGCAAATATCTTGTAGAACATATTGCATGAAAGAAATTCCCTACCCATAATTGGATTCAGCCTACAATATAGTGCATTGTGATCGGAACAAAGATGTTACAAGCTAATTGTGCTTGTGAGGTGTTCATCACTGGGAGTCTGATGACTTGGAATTTCTGAATGGAAAATTTGTTACCAATTTTAAGACGAGGTTCGGGTCAAAACTTGCCAAATTTTAGGGTGATCAATCACGTTTGGTAAATAGTCTATCCTCCGGTCGACAGAGATTTGTTACTAGGTGTCTTTGATGACGTACCACTTCAGAATGGAAAAGTTTTGCAGTCTTTTTAAGACGACTCGCGTCAAAACGTGCAAACATTTAGGGGATTGGTAAATATATACTCTCCTATCGATGAAGACTTGCCGCTGTACTCATGGGTATTAGATTCGGTATATAAAATTATATATATAGGCCGCGGTGGACTGGTCCCGAAGGTCGCGGGTTCAAGCCCGGCCGGAGTCGATGGATTTTTTAGGATGTAAAAATCCAAGGAGCAAGTCCTCCGGGAGGGACTTTAAGCAGTGGGTCCCGAGTCTGAAGATTTTCAGGCTCGTAAAAGATCCTTAAGCCTGAATGAAAAGGCCTCTATGCAAAATTTACCGAATTTTCCCGTCCTAGTACTACCTTGGTTTCCTAGATGTCAGTATGTGGCGGAACGCTGACCACGGACCATTCAAATTACATCTATACGAAAACAAGTGTAACTAAATTAGTATGGTTCAAATTCTTCCCTGTAGGGGGAGAGCACCTAAACCTCTGTTAAGGGAAACATGGGCTTACAAGATTACAAGAAGATATATAAAAAAATACGTGCCTGACAAAAGCTACACAGCATTTGTCATTACCTCAAAATATATTAGTTTTTGCCCGCGTAAAACACAAGTACATGCAGAGCTACAAGAAAAGAACAGACCAGCGCACACCAAGAACCTAAACATAGTGCTACGAAAAGTTATCAAAATGCCACGAACAATCAAGTAGGCCCTACATAAACGAAATATTCCGGACACTGTAATTTAGATGTAAGACTATTTTTTTGTATTTTTTTAAACCTGGTTGAGTGGTAGACAAGGCTTTAAGGCCTTAACTCTGCCAGGTAAAATAAAGCTATTATTATTATTATTATTATTATTATTATTATTATTAAATATAAACTAAATATCCTGCGATATACCCACAGGGTAAAACGCATGTTGCAGAACTTGTTGAAATAAAATAAAAGCTTCACTGCGAACAGTTTCATATGAATGTGAAATTGTTAAAATGTTAGAATACAAAAAAAGAAATCGAAATTAGTAGGAACTACACACAACTTATTAATGGACACATATTCCGAAAGGAGAAAACTATTTATTTCAATTTGTTAGTTAAAGAGAATAAGCTGTTCTCTAAAGACCACGTTTTACATTCATTCATGCTGCAAAATCTTGTCAATAATTGGTCATGTTCTGGAATAGCTATCCTCTCTGTTCTCACAAGGGAACTTTCAACAATTACATACCAAAACCTACCTTGAAATTTCTCCTAGAGAAAATATTGTGTTGCACCAAGGCCATGTCGAAATAATTTTATGGACACGGCCATAAGTATTTTCTCTGACCTGTCTGTTCACTGGAAAAACTACTGTATCAATCTAATTAAGAAGGGAAAACAGAATATCACCAATGAAATGGATGCATATTTTATTGACAGTTCTATAATTTGACCCAGCAAAATGCTAATTAGGACTAATAACGATTCTGATTTTAATCATTCGTATTTCCGTAGAAATGTAATAATTAATTATGGTGTATGAACACTCTCAGCGATGAAGGGTTAAATGTAAATAGAATATCGTGTGACAGAATTACGTAATTTGTATTTTCACTCGAAGCACCAGTCCTGACATAATTATAAGGGTGTAGTATTTAAAATTTGAAGGTTTCTATGTAATTATCAATAATCTGGGACTGTTGATACCAGATATCGAGTTTCAATCGAATCTACATTTAACTAGTTGTCATTTTTTAAATATTTTAAACGATTTATTTCTTTCTTTTCAAATTCAGTTTACCGTGTGTTAAATTCCTCGTAAAACAATATTATTTTTCATGTAAATGAATTAATTTATTAAGCTGATATAACATTGTGTTGAAAGGTAATTTGTGAGAAAAGATCTTTGTGGCCTTGCACAATTTTTATTTCATCATGAACTTACTATCAGTTCTTGTCTTGCAATATATTTGTGGTAGGGCTAAGTATCTCTTGCTTGTTGGTTTGTATTTTAAGCTAATTATCGAGTTTTAGGCGCCACTCATTCTTTGTGTTTGAAACATTTTCCTGATACAATTTTATGTTATACTATATTCTCCATTTATAATTTTTTCCCCTGATATATACATTTTTTACTGGTCAATTCTTGTGAAGCCAAGTAATGGTTTTGGTAACCTCATTTTGACACATCCTCTTTCTTGTGTGCCCTTTATGTCCCGGGAATGTAGGTTTCGAAGATATGTAATCGTTGTTATAAACTAAAATAAGTTAAATACCTTCTTAGGTAAAATCCGTCGTCCCCTCAACTTTTAAAATATGTATTCTTTATGCCTGTAGGCCTTTCAGGACATCCGCCCCATCTTCAGCAGTTCATTCTTCGCTACATCAACCTGGATGCTGTAGCGAAGAATGAACTGCTGAAGAGGGGAGGGACGGATGTCCTGAAAGGCCTACAGGCATAAAGATTACATATTTTAAAAGTTGAGAACGACGGATTTTACCTAAGAAGGTATTTTAACTTATTTTTTTTATGACTCACCACCTCAACGGTTTTAACAATGAATTTTATTAGTATTGAATCGTTGTTATGTAAAGTTAACATGTTTGCATTGGTGATTATTAATTTTTTAAAAAATTTAATATACTCATATTTTCCAATTTTTTCAATTAGATTTCCTAGATACAATTTTTCTTTCACTAAAATTTGAGTACTCATTTTATCTATCATCTAATAGGCTAACTCCTTTTAAGAAACTTTTTGGCGTACTTACATTATATGCATTCTATTTTAATGTGTTATTTATATTTTTAAAATCAATTTCTTGTCAGTAGCAATTGCTTTTTAGATATTTATGTGAAAAAATCAATAATTAGGCTATTGCTTGTTAACTAAAAAAACTATTTGGCATATTATAAAGAAATTCAGTGGACTTGTGTAGTTTTAATAGATTAACAAACTATAATTAAATCACTGTCAAAACATGCGCTTTCGATGAAAAGTCTATGAAATATTAAAATAAATATTGCACATTCAGAAAAAAAATCTTAATGATGAAAATATAAAAGGCAATAGTAAGAGTTCATATAATCATCATCTTCACTTAGAGGTTTAGGCGATTCGCCTGTTCCGAATTCACAATGATTCCTTCCATCTCTTCCTAGATCTTCTACATCCCTTAATCCCTTTGGTTTATAATGATATGCTATCTTGGGCAAACTTGTTTCTTCCATTCACTGGACATGCTCTTCTCAGCCTACGCGGTATTGTTGAATTATATAATTTATTGAATATACCTACAAATATTCTAAAGTAAAAATAATCGAGTAATTAATTGGTTTGTGGGTGTTACAAAGGAAGAACGCATTGAATAATTTTCCGGCTCAAATTCAACATGTTTAATTCTACCCCCCCCACCACCACCCCACCAGAACAACAAAAAAATACTGCTGCTGTCTAATCCATTCCATTCTTTGACACAGTGTTAAACCTCTCTCCTTATAGGTACTTTTACGTGCCACACGGCCAACTGGGCCGTACAGTGACACGACATGCCGGAAAGGAATTTTAATTATGGATCGCGTACATTATTTTTGATCACACAAGGGCAACGGGGGCCCCTCTCCGAACGGAGCGAGAATCAGCTGACTGTCAATACTACTCTTGATATGATGTAATAGTCATAGTAATAAAATATAAAAATAATATTGTATTATGAGTGTAAGAAATGGAATTGAAAGTAGAAGAGTGCATATTTACGCAAAATTTAATTTTAATTGGACTGTTAAATGACACACAAATGACGGAAGAACTATTTTTTAAAGATTACAGGGTGGTGTAGGCCTACCTACTTTAAAAAGAAGTAAGTAATACCGAGTGCAAGGTAAGGGAGTTCTTTACAGTCCAGAGAATGTAATTAACTTTATTGAGGGATAGTAGCCATCTTGGTAACCTCGCGCGGATCATGTCTCCTCATGTAACTGCTGCAGTGAAGCCAACGCTTTAAACCAAG